>JAJOOH010015004.1:0-13964 GCA_029582605.1 Solanum gracilifrons | reverse complement strand
GTTTCTATACAAGTGTCGTTTAGAGTCTTAGTGCGTCGCTTGAGGACAAACAACGAGTTTAAGTTGAGAGTGTTGATATACCGTGAGTTTACGATATTTTTAATACATTTCACTTTAAGAGTTATATGTGTCTAGGGCCTTTTTATATTGGTTTTAATGCATTTTTATCATGTTTGCAGGAAATATGTTCAGACGTGGAAGCTGAGAAACACAACTGAAGGATGTGCAGAAAAGGGTATCTATGGAGGTGATCTATGGACCGTAGGTCCATTCACGCTCCGTAGATGGTGACCGTAGATGGGCAGAAAATACTTGAAGAAAAATCAGGGAATTCTTGACTAAGTGTGGAACCAGGGTTGCAAACCACGGACCGTAGATTGACCTACGGGCCGTACTGCTGTTCCGTCAAATCATTCAGAGAGGGGTTCCAATACTTGATTTTGAAGATTCTAAGTATGGAGCTACGGAGGAGGATCCATGGACCCGTAGATCAATCTAAGGCCCGTACTATGGATCTGTCGATTGATTCAGAGAAGTGAAGATTTTGAAGAATGGAAAATTGCCTAAGTCCTACCTACAGATCGTCGATCAATCCACAGTCCATAGGTCAGTGTCGTAGATCGAAGACGCGTTCTGAAACATTATTTCCTTATTTCATTTCCTTTTTAGTTAGGACTTATTTTTCTATATATATGGCATGTAAACCTCTTTTTGGGGGGTAGACCTTATTACTTTTATTCTAGTTTTTGTCTTTGGAGATTAACTTGCAACTTTAGCAATTCTTGATTTTCTAAGTTCGTTTTGAAGATTTTGGCTTTGAAATTCAAGTTGAGATTCTAGGTTTATTCTTCTCATTACGTAAGTTCATGATTTCTTCATCTAAAAATATGAATTGTGTTCTTGCTACTATGGTAACTAAATCCACAACTAGGGTTCTGGGAACCATGAGTGATTAACAACATATGAATAGTAATTAAGAAATTCTTGAATAGTATTGATGCATGCATTGATAATTCTTTCATTTAGAAGTCTTTTTAATGAGTGCATGTGTTAGAACTCGCCTTGTTGCTACTTGCCGGACCAAAGGGGTAGTTAATAAGAAAAGAATTATCAACACAGATTTAGTGTGATGCTATCTAATAGTCTAATGTCGATTGGTGCAAGGGTAAAACTAAGCCAAACATCTATGTGATGTCTAATATAAGGTAAATGTAAGGGTTAGTAAATTATACACACGCAGCCAGATTAAGGTGCGGGGTGAAATTCTCTAGATACCAGACCAATGATTTAGAGATATCTAGCTTATCACTTTGCATGTAATACACTAGGAAAAGATTGCTATTACTAGGATTACCGCGTTATGAACTTGTGGGGAACACGTACACCCTAGTTACCCTTTCATCTTGATAACAACCAAAGTTGAATTTTTCTTACTGATTACTTACATAATTTCCTGAATTTGTTTCAAAAATACCCCCCCCCCCTTTAATTACTTGTTTTCCGGAAATCATTTGACTAAACGAATATAATTGTGGGTTAAAATTAAGTCTAAACCATTTTCCTTGTGGGATCAACTCCAACCCACAAGTTGGGTTCTTTATTTGACAACGATAGCTTATGCTTTTTTAGGGATGTGTAATTTGAGCGTATCAGTAGGCAACCCTTCTTGGGTTCGGTATTCATTCTTTAAAAAATAAAAATAAAATTGTGTACATAATGTAAGAGTCATGTCTTCAGCTAAGTTGGGACCAACGTAGTTAGGAGCATGTAAAAATATTTGATATGATGAAGAGAAGTGACTTTGTGGTATACCATAGATTCTTTTGGTACCTCTCATTTATACTTTTGTGATGCTTGAAAATTCTCTTGCAGACATTCAAGATAAGAATAAAACCAACCTCATGGTTTCATGTGTATGGTGTGGAGAGCTTTTAGATCAAAATTCAATTGCATTGCATTGTTGATATAGAATTTGGCCTAAATGTTTTTCGAGGCAAAATCCTGAATAATGTTTGATTTTGGTTTGGGAAAGGATTGTAGGCCTTTTTTGACCCGATTGTGCCTTTCAAAGCCTACCAAATGATATCAATCCCTAATTTTCCCCATTTTGAGCTTGAAGCATTTTTTTTGGACAACCACATCCTAGCCATTATCTTTCTGAGTGCTTACATGCACTATCCCTCTTTTGGCCCAACCTTCTTGAGCGCACCAAAGATGTGCAAATTATAAGTGAAGATTAAAGTTTGAAGTTGCCAAAGGCAAATGATATTGAGTCTCCCAAAGTCAAAGAATCAAAAACGACTTCTAGAGTAAGAAAGAAAGAAAGAAAGAAAAAAAGTTTGAATGAAATAAAGAAAGACAAAAGCACCTCTACAAGGTAAATGAAAAAAGAGAAGGAAAATACTCCAACAAAAGAGGAGGAAACTTCAAAAGAAAAGGGTAAAAAAAGTAAAAAAAAAAAAAACTCCAAGAAATAAGGACTCAAAAGAAGTCGAAACAAAATAAAGGGGTGAAAAAAGGAAAAAACTACAACAGATAAGGATTAAAAAGAAGTTGTGACAAAAGAAAAGGAGAACGAGGATCAGATGCCAAAAGCACATCAATCATCAGAAGCATAATTTCAGTGGGACAAAAAAGGTGCTATCTCCAGCAAGTCAATATTGGAGATCATTTTGTTATTTGCCAAAAGTTCTAACTGGGACAAAAAATTTGAGGAAGACCTCAAAAATTCCAACAAGTACTGTCAAAAGCTTGATAGTCAACTTCAAATTGTCCAGCATGGCTTGAAGTTCAAAGTCGACTTTAAAATCTCCAGCATTTCCACAATGGAGTAAAATAAATTTGGGATACGAGCCACCGATGTCTCGTACAAATCCCCCAGTAAGATATGAGTCACAATAAACAAAAAATGGTCAAGAGTAAAATGATGGTTGCTCACATATGTCAAAGTGATCAGGCATATTGTACATATTCTCTTTTAAAGAATCTTTTCTCAAGGTTTCTTGACTAAGTCGCTAGGTAAGGCGACATTTTGTCTACTAATCGTTCGTTTTCAAGTACAGGAACATGTGAAAGAATTGAGAGGATGACACTTTCAAGACAATTACCGAGTCATCCACCTTGTTACAGTAGACAATCACCGAGCTATTCATCTCGTTACAATGGACAATCATCGAGCCATCCACCTCTTTACAGTTGGACAATCACCGAGCCATCCACTTTGTTATAGTGGAAAATCATTGGGTAATTCATAATTTACATTTTTCATAGTATTTTTATTTGTTGAGAGGGTCATTGCATTTTCATTTGCCGAGAAGGTCATTGCATTTAAGTCACATCTATTCAGAGGTGAAGGATGTGCACCATATCTATTCCACGATCAAGTCGGAGGAAACTTGAGTTGAAAGATATTTTCATTTAAGTCGCATCTATTCAGAGGTGAAGGATGTGCACCCTATCTATTTCACGTTCAAGTCGGAGGAAACTTGCGTTGAAAGATATCTGCATTTAAGTCGCATCTATTCGGAGGTGAAGGATGTGCACCCTATCTATTTCACGTTCATGTCGGAGGAAATTTGCGTTGAAAGATATTTGCATTTAAGTTGCATCTATTCGGAGGTGAATGATGTGCAACTTATCTATTCCACGTTCAAGTCAGAGGAAACTTGCGTTGAATGATATTTGCATTTAAGTCGCATCTATTCGGAGGTAAAGGATGTGTACCCTATCTATTTCACGTTCAAGTCGGAGGAAACTTGCGTTGAAAGATATTTGCATTTAAGTCACATTTATTCGAAGGTGAAGGATGTTCACCGTATCTATTTCACGTTGAAGTCGAAGGAGGCTAGCGTTGAAGGATATACATTCAGATCCTACCGATGGATCATTTTCATTCGTCCTACCTATGGACATGTATTTAGATCCTACCGATGTATCACCTTCATTCGTCCTACCGATAGACATGCATTTATATCCTATCGGTGGATCATCTCCATTCGTCCTACCAATGGACATGTATTTAGATCTTATCGATGGATCATCTTCATTCGTCCTACCGATGGATATACATTCATATCCCACTGATGGATCATTTTCATTCATCCTACCGATGGACATACATTCATATCCTACTGATGGACTACATTTATATCCTACCGATGGATCCTTCTCATTTATCCTACCAACGGATCATTTTAATTCGTCCTACTGATGGGCATACATTTATATCCTACCGATGGATCATTCTCATTTATCCTACCAATGAATCATTTTCATTCGTCCTATCAATGGACATACATTCATATCCTATCGATGGATCATTTTTATTCGTCCTACCGATGGACATGCCTTATATCCTATCGATGGATCATCTTTATTCGTCCTACTGATGGACATGCGTTTATATCCTATCGATGAATCATAATCATTCGTCGTATTGTAAGAGATGCTACCCTTTCCTTATAATTCTGTCTTTACTAATGAGTTTTATCTTTGTTTTTCGAGAACATCCCAGAGGACGCGTTCTCAATTAAGTCATAGGTGTAGAATACATAAAAAAGGACACAACACAACATGAAACCTTTTGGAAACAAGTTGAGAATCGACTTCCACCATATTCCAACCACACTTTTATATAAAGGTCATGTATTCGGCCAAAATTGGGTTTGTCAATTTTCGTTGCCCATGATTTCTTTCATCAATCATAACGAAAGGGACAACTGTTGACACCCAATTTTGGCTTAACATTTTCAAAATTCATAAGCTTTAAATTTTTATTTATTCATAGTTTAAAATACATATTTTATAATTTTAAATAAGTTTATCGATATCTATCCTTATTTGTCAAAATTTTAGAATTTTTTATTAGTTAATTCTAATTACATTATTTTTGTCACAGTCGATTGAATACGTTCAAATATTTGTTCATTTTGATTAAATCGTTATTGCTGTTAAATTACACTTTTTACATGTCATTAGTTACGTTCATTACTTTTTTCAATATTCATTTTTATTCATTACATTTGCTAATATTAATTTTGATATTTTGCACAGTCTAGAAATTCATTCAAATATAAATAAGATTTCATACACAGATATTTTATTTAACTAGTGGTTTCAGCCCATGGTTTTATGATAATAGTATCGTGCTATAGGTAGTTTACGATTTTCTATATAAATAATAGTTTATTCATTAAGTCAAGGGATGAATGATATTTTTAGACCAAGTGGTGAAAAAATCCAAAAGGAGTGAACCCTAAGAGATTTTTATATCATATTCTCAAAGCTGTCGCCACCCTCCTTCCTCATCACCTCCCAAACTCCATTTCCGGCCAGCTTCAACCAGTCACCACCCAACTCCACTGGTCATCCCTCTTCTCCATTTTTCCGGCCAAAACCAACAAAACCAGACCACAACAACATCGTTTCCAGCCACCCCAAAACCCCTTTGTTTTTTCTTCTTCTTTTATTCCGGTGAAATAGTCACCGAAAATAGCTCCAAAATCAACCAGAAAACTCCAGATCTACCAGATCCAAACAACCTCATTAGTCAGCCCCTCTCCTCGTCCTCTCCGGCGAAACCATGATGCCGGAGAGACGAAATAACCACTGTTCCGAGCTCCAACCTCACACTACCAAAAACCCGCCTGAAAACGGTCAACAACTGCTCCATTTTCCTTCATCCAAACCACCCATTTCACCCTTCATCGTTTCTAGCAACTCAACAAGAACTCCAAAACCCCTTCTTTGTTTCTCCGACAACCAGCAAATCACCTCCGAAAAAAAACACCTGAAATCGACGAACTCACAAGTCAAAATCACCACTAGACCCAAAACCCCTTTTGTTTCTTTCCCCTTTTTCTAGCTAGCAGCAGCTCCAGCGAGGAGTTCCAAACTCCGATGAGCCGAAGCAAAGAAGAAGAAACCACCAGTCCCCTTTCTCCTTTACGAGTTTTATTTGTTTTATATGTGTACAAAATCTGTATTTTTTAGTGAAGTAGAGCTCCAAACCAGCATCACCATGAATGATCGGGGTGAAATCCGGTGAACCACGCTACAACTCTCACAACCAATCACCGTCGAGTTCATTCAGCAGCCATCACTGTCACATTGAAATACTCCGAATCTGGCCCAGAAAAGCTTCCCTGCGGTAACTTCTTTTCCTATCATATTTTTTTCATGTATTTTTAGTTCTTTGTGCTATTATTCAAGAATATTTTGTTGCTACTGTTTGTTGGACCAAATGGGTCTTATATTTAATATTTTTTCGTGCCTATTATTATCATTATTATTGTGATGGTTTATGCTTTTTCGTAGTTTTAAATGCTTATTTTATCACTATTTCTAATAATTTGTCGATTGTTTTGATTGTTTTCTGATGAGCTACTGTTATTATTGTGTTCTTTTGTTTTAGCTTCTTTTTTTTTATTAAAAATATTTTTATTGTTATTATTCTATATCACTATTCATTCATAAAAAGTGGTTATACATTATTTTAGTTTTGATGAGTTGTTTATTAATTATTAAATATTGTTGCTTTAATATCTTTCTTAAAATATGTGGTTTGCTATTTATACTTTTTCGTGTTATTTGTTATTAATAATAAATTTATCTATTAAAATTGGCTAATGAAAAAATCTCTCCGTCGGTTTTCAAGGCCTCCCTATTTTAAAAGATGGATATTTAGTTTAAGTTCATATTCTTTGTATGTTAGAATTGGCCAATGAAAAAATCTCTCCGTCGGTTTTGCAGGCCTTCCCAATGTTATGAGATGAAATTTTAGTTTAAGTTCATATATTTTAAAATTGGCCAATGAAGAAATTACCGTCGATTTCCAAGGCCTCCCATGTTAATAAGACGAGTTTTTATTTTATAAGTTATTATTTGAGTTATTCATTTTTATTCACATTTATTTAGTACTAACACTTTAAATAAGTGTCTTTACATGTACACGTAGTTGGAAAAAGAACTAACTTGAAAATAGCAAAATCTGAAATTTTGCAAGTTATGCTTAAGTATGAGTTTTGGGTCGACTTCAAATGACCATAACTCCTATATCAAGATGAGTTTGGTGTGCTATCAGATACCGTAGGAAAGACCTTTGAATTATCTTTCCAACGCCACCAAGTTTGCTAAGTTTCAAAGTTGGATGAGTGAGATATGACCTTTTGAAGTTAGGCTATCCAATTAAGGAAATTAAACCGGAAATAGTAAGGGGTATTTTGGTCTTTTCCTTACCCAATCAGATTTAATTCGTTTTTAGTAAGGCTTTAAGGGTACAATATGATTAGGTTCAGTTTTATAATCCTAGTTTACGCCTAGGGTTTTAGTTGAGAGAAAAGAAGAGAAAAGAAGAAGAGAAAACAGGAGAGGATCAAGCGTTCGTCGAGATTCTTGCGTCTTGTTGCGGATTTTCGCCATGAGTTTAATCCCTAAGAGGTATGTAAGCTTCCATAGTGTTGGGTTCTTTCTCCCACACACCAATCATGATTTATTCAGCGTTATTTCGTTCTTGAAATTTAAAGATTAGAGTTCTTGATGAGTTCTTGATAAAGTGTTTTTGAAGTTTCATTAAGTTTTGATGTAATATTCTATTTGGGTCAACTTTAAACAGCCATATCTATTAGAATATTAAGAGTTACGTGAGCCATAACCTATCCAATTAAAGGTAATTGAATCTACTTTCCAACCCCACAAATTTCACGTCAATCCAATATCTGAGTAAAAAGTTATGACTATTTTAGTAACCTATACAGTGCTGTTAGGAATTAGCCGACGGGAAAATATTGAAAATAATTGTTTTTGTCTTTTTACCTCCAAGAAAACCATCAACTAATTTCTTGACATACAAAGAGCTCAAAACAATCAGATTTTCATCTTCACTCATGAAAATAAAAAAATTTGGCCATAGAGATTTCAAGAAACTAACTCGAGAATCTCAAGAAAGGTTTTCTTGATTGTTTACCTTCAAGCTATGATTTTAAGGCTTCTAATCAAGTTCTTCTTTAAGATCTTAAAGATTCTTCAAGTTTTTTCATCTTCTAGGTATGTAAGACTATCATAGTGTTGGACTAGTTTATCCTCACGCCCTACATCTACCCTCAGATTAGTAAAAGATAAATCTAGGATTCTACCCCTAGATTTGAGTATTGTTGAGATAAGTTGATTTTGAGTTCATGTTTCTTTTAAAAGTTCTACCTCTAATTATCGAATTTCTATATTTTTATTGAGATCCTTCATATCATGAATCATAACTCTTGAATTCATAATTCAAATTCAAGAGGGAGTTAAGAGTAGAGTTCAAGGAAGCCTTTGAGTTCAACTGTGAATCCTTTGAGATCTATCATCAATTTGAGTTAAGTTTTGAGAAAGTAAGTATGAGAATGATAAGAGTTGTACATGAGTTCCTTATTGATATTTTGACCCTTGAGTCGAGTCGTTCATGCCCATAAACTCCCCATGCACGTCGTAAGTTGAGCATCCTTCAGAGAAATGGTGTCTTCAAGTTCTAAGCCTTTAAGTGTTGAGTTCCTAACCCCTTTTGAGAAGTATTTTTGAGTCATTGAGTTGAGTAGTTCATGCTCATAAGTCCGCATGAACTCTGAGTTGAACATTCTTGAAATGAGTAGTATTATTGAAGTTCTTGAGTTTTATCTATGATTATTGAAAACCTTGCATTGAGTAGTTCATGTCCACAATTCGATATGAACCATATTTTAAGAAGTTTTTTACAAATGTTTAATCTTTGTTTTAAGACTTAAAGTTTTGAGTTCAGTAAAGAGTAAAGTTTGAAGTCCTTTTCTTCAAAAGTATATGGGGACTAATTATTCCCAAAGAGTTTATAAATGTTTTCACATTTAAATAAGAATGGAAATTGAGATTTTCAAAGAGCTTTCGGGCTAGTTTTCAGAAAAGAGTAATCGCTTTCTAAATGAAGCAAGAGAGGAAACTGAGATTTCCAAGATAGCCTTTGACCTAAGTTTTTGAGCAATTAACTCAAATCAGCAGAAAGAAGTATGTTTTTAAAAATATAAGATCTAGTATATTTTGGGAGTAGTATTGAGCACCGAATTGAGGGAGGGTTCAAAGAACCCACATCCCTCATAGAACTATGTAGCCATTATGGGTAGAAAATGATCATACTTTTTAGATGAATCATTTTCAAGATAGACTAGTGGATCCATTAGGCAGTTCAGGTCCTATACCTTTGGCCGGGTATAGGATGCGCCGATAGCGTGAGGAAGATCGATGTATCATCACAATAGCTCTTATGTGATGGTTGTCGGTTAGAGAAACTCCCACAACAGTATTTTGTATTTTATATACATCAGGTTATTTGTATTTTTACATACATTCCAGAGTTATGTTGTACCCTTGCATACACACAGAGTTGACAACATGTTTTTAAACAGTTTGTTTCTTTATATTGCACTTGTTTTAAATTGCTTTATATTGAAATGAGTTTAGTCATATTGAGTTGAGCATTTAAAGTTGAGTATCCAGAGTCGAATATCATATCTTTGAGTCGAATATCATATCTCTGAGTTGAGTATCTTATCCTTGAATACTTCTGAGTTGAGTAAGTTTGAGTAGTTTTGAGTATCCTTGAGTATTCCTTGAGTTGAGAAAGTTTGAGAAGAGGTAAGTATGTTTCCTTTTTATCAAGTTTCAAGCTTATGTTTATGTTTTAGAATTCCCCTTACATGTTCGTACATTCCACGTACTGAGCCATTTGGCCTGCATCTTCTCATGATGCAGACACATGTATTCAGGATCATCAACAGGAGCTTTATTGATATATCCAGGAGTTCGAGTTAGCTATGGTGGGCCTCCTTGTTTTCGGAGGATTTCATTTACTTTTTAGTTTAGTTAGGATGTCGTGGGTCTTGTCCCGACTTCCATCTTTATCAGTTAGAGGCTTCATAGATAGTCAGTATAGTTGAGAAGTCTGTATTATTCATTTATTTTATTAAATGTTTTAAAGACTTAAGTTTCCTATTTTATGGCGAGTTGAATAATTTATTTTATTCGGAGTTTTCTTTTGAGTTAAAGCTTTCTATTTAAGTTTATTGAATTTTATTCGGTTTTAAGCTTTTGCATGGTTAAGTTAGTCTTCCGCTTGTAGTCAGCCCGGATGAGGGTTCGCTTGGGGACCAGTAATGGTTCTTGAGTGCCGGCCACGTCCAGGGTGTAGACTCGGGTCGTGACACCTAACAACTTCCTTTCAAAATAATTTAAACCCATTACCTAGAATCTAATGGTTTCGTAGATCACTTACATGGTTTCCTAGTTTTTTCCTAAAATTAGTTGGCGACTCTTTAAAAATTCGTTTCTTCTTAAAATTCTTTTAAAATTGAGTTAATTAACTATTTTTTGAGTCACCACGACGTTTCGCCCTATTTGAACAAAGTAGGGATGTAAACGGTGAGGAAGAGCATGCCAACCATCTTCGTATTATTTTTGGTGTTCTTGGGGACCAAAGGTTGTATGCTAAATTTTCTAAGTGTGAATTTTGGTTGAAATCGGTTACATTCTTGGGGCATGTAGTTTCAAAAGAAGGGGTAATGGTAGATCCTCAAAAATTTGAAGCGGTTAAGAATTGGGTTCAGCCTAGCTCTGTGACGGAAGTTAGCAGTTTTGTTGGGCTTGCTAGCTATTATCGTCCATTTGTGAAGAACTTTTCTTCTATTGCCACTCACTTGACCAATTTGACCAAAAAGGAGATACCATTTGAATGGACTAAAAAATGTGAGGAGAGCTTTCAAAAGCTCAAGACTCTTTTAACCACTGCACCTATTCTAGCATTACCGGTTGAAGGCAAAGACTGTATTATTTATTATGATGCTTCACATTCAGGTTTGGGTGTTGTGTTGATGCAGGATAAGAATGTTATAGCTTATGCCTCGCGTCAATTGAAGGTGCATGAGAGAAATTATCCAACACATGATTTGGAGTTGGCAGGGGTAGTGTTTGCTCTTAAGATCTGGCGGCATTACCTCTATGGAGTTAAGTGTGAAGTGTTTACTGATCATCGTAGTTTGTAGTATGTGTTCACTCAAAAGGATCTGAATTTGAGATAGGGAAGGTGGATGGAATTACTCAAGGATTATTACGTCACCATTCAATAACATCCGCGTAAGGCTAATGTAGTGGCAGACGCTTTGAGTCAAAAAGCGATGGTAGTTTAGTTTGCTTGAGTGTAACCAAGTGACCTTAGGCTAAGGAAATTCAGACCTTAGAGTCTAAGTTCATGCAGTTGGGCATCTCGGAAAGAGGTGAGGTGTTAGCTAGTATTGAATTAGCGGCCACATTCATTGAGGAGATCAAGGCCAAACAATTTGAGGATGAGAATTTGGAGGAGCTTAGAAAGAACACTACGATTTGTAAGGCACAAGAGACCACTCTTGATGTGGATGGTGTACTCAATTTCAAAGGGAGAATATGCGTTCCTAGGGTAGATGACTTGATTGAGAAATTATTGGTAGAGTCTCATGGTTCGCGATATTCTATTCATCTGGGTGTGACCAAGATATACCAAGATTTGAAGCGAAATTATTGATGGTTGGGCATGAAGAAGGATATAGCGTAGTTTGTGGATAAGTGTCAAAATTGCCAACAAGTGAGGTATGAACACCAAAGGCCTGCAGGTTTACTTCAAAGAATGCTAATTTCGGAATGGAAGTGGGAAAGAATAGCCATGGATTTTGTGGTTAGTCTTCCCAAGACTTTGGGGAAGTTTGATTTTATTCGAGTAGTGGTTGATAGATTGACTAAGTCAACCCACTTTATTCTGGTAAGAATAGACTATAATGCTGAACAATTGGCTAAAGTTTATGTGAAAGAGATAGTGAGGTTGCATGGGGTGCCCCTTTCTATCATCTCAGATCGTTGTACCCAATTGACATCCAATTTTAGAGGAAATTGCAAAATGAATTGGGCACACAACTCACTTTTAGTACAGCCTTCCATCCACAGACAGATGGGCAATCGGAGAGGACTATTCAAGTATTAGAAGACATGTTAAGGGTATGTGTGATTTATTTTGGAGGGCATTGGGATAAGTTCTTACCTTTGTGTGAATTCTCTTATAATAATAGTTATCACTCCAGTATTGATATGGCACCATTCGAGGCATTATATGGGAGGGGATGCAGATCACCCATAGGATGGTGTGAGGCTGGAGATGTGAAAACTTTGGGGGTCGATTTAGTGAAAGATGCTTAAGATAAAGTGAAGAGTATTCAAGCTAAGCTTCTAGCAGCCCAGAGTAGACAAAAAAATGTATGTGGATCATTAGGTAAGAGACATTTCGTTTCGAGCCTGTGAGAATGTTCTTCTTAAGGTATCACCCATGAAAGAGGTGATGAGATTTAGTAAGAAAGGTAAGCTAAGTTCTAGATACATTGGTCCATTTAAGGTTCTTGAATGTGTGGGACCGGTAGCTTATAGATTGGCTCTACCTTCTAATCTATCGGGTGTTCATCCGGTATTTCATGTGTCCATGTTGAAGAGGTATCATGGCGATAGGGATTATATCATTAAGTGGGACTCAATTGTATTAGACAAAGACCTCCAATATGAGGAGGAACCGATTGCAATTCTTGATCGTGATGTGCGTAAGTTGAGGACCAAAGAGATTAAGTCCGTGAAAGTTCAATGGAAGCATTGTCCAGTTGAGGAAGCTACTTGAGAAATCGAGAGGGGCATGCGAGACAAGTATCCCCAATTGTTCGTCGATTCAGGTACTAATTCATTCTTCCTTAGCCTATTTTTCCTAATGTTTGTAACTCGGGGACGAGTGATGGTAAATTGATATGTATTGTAACGACCAAGTTTTATTGTTATAGAAAAGAAATCGAGGGAAAATTTGGGGCCGGAAAACTTTTTCGTAGTAACTTGAAATTTCCCAACCTAGTCCAGATTTGGATGAAATCGGAGTTATAAAGAAATATGGTAATAATCGGGTGAATTATTTATGATTTTGATTACATGAGTAGTTAGATAACTCGTTAAAGAACCCGTACTACTTTACGGAATTGAATTCGGGTGAGTAGAACTCTCGGAATCGATCTTAGCGTGAATGGTATTTTCCGAGCGTTGTTGGTTAAAGGTGTGTTGTCAAATGGGGATCTTGAAATTATTTAAATAGCTCTCTGTTTCGTTTCAGCCGCTTTAGCTCTGAATTGTGCCGCTCTGGCGGGGTCGCTGTAGCGGGATGGGCGCCCCTGTGGCGGGCTCAAAGCGACTTAAGGTCATTAATAAACCCCTAAATGACCTTATTTGACACTTTTATATTTTTAGAGCTAAGGAACGAACCTCAGGTGACTCGTACTCATTTTCCACCATTCTTGAGGCTAAATCTAAGTTTTTCACTCCCCGAATTTGTTTTTCAATCCGTAGAACGTAATAAAATGGGTGAATACCGATGGAAAGGGTTTTGTTTAGATTCTATGTTGGAAATAACCCTAATTTGGATAATTGGGATCATGGGTTTGATCTAAGGTTCATAGAATTGTTAGTAATTCGGCTAATTAGTGATTGTTTATTGATTCTCATATTATATTGATTGTTTATAGACTAAGAACAAGTTGAACGAATCCGAAAAGGGAAGGATCAAGTTTCTTATGGTTTCAAGCTTGCTTCGAGGTAGGTCATGGTTGTGATTCTATGAGTGTGTGATGTATGCTTGTTCTTGTTTCATTATGATACTTGTATGTATATGAATGTTGCAATGTTGATCACATTTGTTGTAAATGATATAGATGTATGATGATTGCTATGAAATCATGACTTAAATGTATGATCTTGAAGATATACTTGTGATTGTGATTGTGGTGTATTGAACGGATCACTTGCCACGTTCCGGCAAAACTAACTTGGATAGGTTGCCACGTTCCGGCATAACTATGGGATCGATTGCCACGTTCCGGCATAACTATGGGATCGGTTGCCACGTTTCGGCATAA
>JAJOOH010015001.1:0-11557 GCA_029582605.1 Solanum gracilifrons | reverse complement strand
AAGAAACCTGTTAAGTTTTAAAGATATTCGCCGAAATGGATATCATGTTGAGACAATAAATGAAATGAATGTTGAATACCTTGGTATTACCAAGATTGCCTCAGACCAGAAATATGTGTTAGAGAAATTATCAACTTTATCTTCTGGCTTATATTATGCAAAAATAAGTACAATTGAAGCACACTCTATCGTAAACCAGAAGTTTACCAACTTAAAAACTTTTGTGCTTTGGCATGACCGAATAGGTCATCCTGGATCAATAATGATGAGACGAATCATTGAAAACTCAAATGGACATCCATTAAAGAACCTGAAGATTCTTACAAATGATAAGTTTTCATGTGCTGCTTGTTGTCAAGGCAAATTAATTACTAGGCCATCACCAATGAAGGTTAACATTGAATCCCCTCAATTTTTAGAACAAATACATGGGGATATCTGTGGACCTATTCACCCATCTAGTGAGTTGTTTAGATATTTTATGGTCCTAATAGATGCGTCTTCAAGATGGTCTCATATGTGCCTCTTATCATCTCGCAACCTGGCGTTTGTGAAATTATTGGCACAAATGATACGATTAAGAGCGCAATTTCCAAATTATCCCATTAAGGCAATTCGCCTGGATAATGCTGGAGAATTCACGTCCCAAGCTTTTGATGATTATTGCTTATCAATAGGGATAAAAGTTGAACATCCTGTAGCTAATGTTCATACTCAAAATGGCCTTGTTGAGTCATTTATTAAGCGCTTACAATTGATAGCAAGACCTCTACTTATGAAAACTAAGTTGCTCACTACTGTTTGGGGTCATGCTATCTTACATGCAACATCCCTTGTTCGTCTCAGACCAAATTATTATAATAAATACTCTCCGTCACAATTGATATTTGGTTATGAACCAAATATTGCTCATCTACGAATTTTTGGATGTGCTGTATATGTGCTAGTAGCACCACCTCAGCGCACTAAGATGGGCCCCCAAAGAAGGCAAGGCATATATGTTGGGTTTGATTCACCCACCATAATTCGCTACCTTGAGCCATTGACGGGAGATTTATTCATTGCAAGATTTGCAGATTGTCGATTTGATGAAACAAGTTTTCCGCAATTAGGGGGAGAGAAAAAGGAACTTAAAAGTAAAATTGCATGGAAAGTTTCATCATTATCTCATTTTGATCCACGTTCCCCTGTATGTGAACAAGAGGTCCAGAAGATCATCCATTTGCAAAACATAGCAAATCAAATGCCAGACGCATTTACTGATTTGAAAAGGATAACAAAGTCACATATTCCTGCAGTGAATGTGCCTATCCGAATTGACATCCCAAAAGGACCATATACAAGTGTCATGGCTTCTGAATCACAAACACGCCTGAAGCGTGGTAGGCCATTGGGTTCAAAAGATAAAAATCCTAGAAAAAGAAGTGCAAAAAGTAAAGATGACACTATAAAAGAGTCTCATGAAGAAGTTCAAGATCTGATTAATCCTGATATTCTTGAAGAAATCAGTGAACCCGAGACTCAAGTGAATGAAGAACTTTCAATAAGTTCTACGGGTGATGGGATAAATTTAGATCGATCGAAAATCATAGTGGATAATGTTTTTGCATATAATGTTGCACTTAACATCATGCAAGACATTGAGGATCTTGAAACCTTATCTGTCGAAGAATGTCGACGAAGATGTGATTGGCCAAAAGGGCAAGAGGCAATTCAATCAGAATTGAACTCACTTGCTAAACGTGAGGTTTTTGGACCTGTAGTCCAAACCCCAAACGGTGTAAATGGGTATGAGAGAAATGAAATTGTAAGATACAAGGCACGCCTTGTTGCACAAGGATTCTCTCAACGACCCGGTATCGACTATGAAGAAACGTATTCACCGGTTATGGATGCAATAACTTTTCGATATCTCATCGGCTTAGCTGTACATGAAAATCTTGAAATACATCTAATGGATATGGTTACAACTTATCTTTACGGTTCACTTGATAATGAAATTTATATGAAAGTTCCAAAAGGACTGAAAATGCCTGAAGCATATAGTTCAAAACCTCGGGAAATGTGTTTAATCAGATTACAAAGTCATTATACAACTTAAAACAATCAGGGCGCATGTGGTATAATCGCCTCAGTGAGTACTTGATAAAACAAGATTATATAAACGATGCCATTTGTCCTTGTATCTTTATTAAGAAAACAACATCTGGATTTGTTATTCTTGCTGTTTATGTTGATGACATTAATCTCATTGGAACTCTAGAAGAGGTTCAAAAGACAATTGAATATCTAAAGAAAGAATTTGAGATGAAAGACCTTGGAAAGACAAAACTTTGTCTTGGTCTACAAATAGAACATTTAGCAGACGGGGTCTTCATCCATCAATCTGCCTATACTGAGAAAATCTTGAAATGATTTTACATGGACAAAGCACATCCATTAAGTACTCCAATGGTTGTCCGATCGCTTGAGGTGATTAAAGATCCGTTCCAACCTCAAGAAGAGAATGAGGAACCTCTTGGTCCTGAAGTACCTTATCTTAGTGCAATTGGCGCACTTATGTATCTTGCTAATGCTACAAGACCCGACATAGCATTTTCTGTTAATTTATTAGCAAGATATAGTTCTTCCCCTACACGAAGACATTGGAATAGAGTTAAATATATATTGCGATATTTAAAGGGGACGAGTAATATGGGTTTATTTTATACTAACAAAGATAGTGCAGATCTTGTTGGTCATGCAGATGCAGGTTATTTATCTGACCCACATAAAGCTCGATCTCAAACAGACTATTTGTTCACATACAGAGGTACTGCTATATCATGGCGATCTACGAAGCAGTCCATTGTCTCTACTTCTTCAAATCATGCTGAGATAATAGCCATTCATGAAGCAAGTAGATAATGTGTATGGTTGAGATCAGTGATACATTTCATCAAAGAAAGATGTGGTTTGAAGTATGATGTCAAGGTACCCACAGTGCTCTTTGAAGACAATGCTGCATGCATAGCTCAATTAAGAGGAGGCTTCATAAAAGGAGATAGAACGAAACACATTTCACCAAAATTATTCTTCACACATGATCTCCAGAAGAATGGTGATATTGATGTACAACAAATCCGTTCAAGTGATAATCCAACAGATTTATTCACTAAATCTTTACCAGCCTCAACTCTTGAAAAGATGGTACACAAGATTGGAATGCAAAAATTCAACCATCTAAATCGTGGTTTTTATCGGGGGGAGTAAATACGTACTGTACTCTTTTTTTCCTTAGTCTAGGTTTTGTCCCACTGGATTTTCCTAGAAAGGTTTTTAATGAGGCAGCTAGTAATGCGTGTTATGTATGTCTATATATATTTTTGCTCCTTCAATTTTTCTTTTACATAGACATCTAAGGGGGAGTGTTGTAAAGCAATTTTGAATGCCACATGGGCCCCAACTATTAGAAGTCTTACATCACTCGTAATGGTGTGCAAAACTATTGTGCATGCCATGTGGAACTTTCTCATTAGGAGAATATCATCACTTGACCTATTAGATGACCAAGTTATACATTTTGTACATTAAGCTAATGGCTATAAATAGCCACTAAACGAAATGAAAAGATATACGGAATACATTACTTTCTATCTTTTTACTTGTTTTCCTTTTAGTTTATTAATCTTAATTTGCTTAGCAGTTATTTTATAACAAGTCATTTTTTTTACATGAATTTCAATCATTGTTAACATATACTCCTTCCCGTTTAATTTTATTTGTCACACTTTGACTTAGCATATCCATTAAAAAAATATTCGTTGATATAAGTATTTTATCAAACTATCCTAATAAATGATATCTTGAAAAATAATTTGGAAAATAAGTATTTAATGTTGAGGGTAAACATGGAAAAAAGCTATTGTCTTTTCTTGATATGTCAAAAATGACAAGTAAAAATAAAAATTTATTTTAGGAATAAGTGACAAGTAAAAGTGAACGGAGGGAGTATATATATATATATATATATTATTAAGTGAGTTTGTGTTTAAAATTTAAACTTATATAAAGAATATATGAATGTCAAAATTTAAAATTTAGATAATTTTAGGGATAAGACACAAGTACCCCCTAGATTATGATTGAAATCATAGAGACACATCTTAACTAAACTAAGGTCCTACTACCCCTGAACTCATTTTTTTTTTGTAATTTTGTACACCTTTTGGCTTACGTGACACTTTCTTGTGACTCCACGCAGTTGAGGCGCGTGAGAGATATTTGGATGTTACGTATGCAAAAAAAAGTGTACAAAATTACAAAAAATGAGTTCATGGGGTAATAGGACATTAGTTTAGTTAAGGTGCATCTCTGAGATTTCAGTCATAGTCTAGGGGGTACTTGTACCTTATCCCTTAATTTTACATGCAAATCTATATCTATCTCTCTATCTCTCTATCTATCTATATCTCTATACTACCTTAAAAGCACGAACTCTCTTACTTGAATGTTAAATTATTATAATACTCCTACTTAAAACAACCATCTATTTAATTCTAATTGAATAGCATATGTTCTCTTGAAAGGTTGTGACTTTACCAATGAGTTGTGACTTTCCCAGAAGGCTGTGACTTTTTCAATAAGTTGTGACTATTACAAAGGATTGTGGCTTTTCAAATGAGTTGTGACTTTTCCAAATAGTTGTGACTTATCTGACAAGTTGTGACTTTTCCAAAGCACACGTTTAAACTACCCTTTCTTGGCTATAAATAGAGGAATTTCCTCTCATATTTTAACCACAAAAATTTTCTAATCTTCTACTCTTCTTCTTCTTACACTTACATATTTTTTGTGTGATTTATTGTTGTTGAGTGAGTTTGATGATCAGTGGAATCTCAGGTACCACTATTCTGATGAAGTAAATCATTCTTTCCTAAGAGGATATATTCTAGAACCTCGACTACTTGAGGGAAATAATTTTTGGTGATATAATAATTATTATATTTTTGCTTAATATATACAGTAGTATGTAATGTTCCAATATATGAAGCTAACGTGAAGTAGTCTAAATTTATTTGTTTTTCTTAACAATTTCTCCTGTGATGCAGATATATGTTTCTGAATATCTTTTTAAAAAATTATTGAACTTTTCATGAGTCAGAGAATTGTCACGAGTTGTTTTGTTAATGCTCAAGACATAAGAATGACTTTATTTACAATGATATTTATGTTATTGAGATTGTTAGTAAGTTTGCTTCAAAATAGTTATTGCTATATAAACATTTCCCTTGCGTTTTACTAGTTTACTTATTTTTAAAAATATTTATATATTTTAGTCGAAGGAAAATTCATATGATTTATAATGACGTTGGGTTGAAGGGTGTATTAGTATAATTTTTATTTTTTATTTAGTTGCTAATTTTTTGAGATAAATATTTTTATTATATGCAAATCTTTATATATAGATATATATTTGAGTGGATATTTATATTTCAATTAAAGTATTATATATGTCAAGAAAGTATCATCAAGTTAACAAGATCTTCTAACTTCAAAATATATTATTTTTAAATGCTCTGATTTATTTATTTTTAAAAATAAAATAAAATAAAATGCATAGCAAATAGGAAAATATGTGAATCATTTAAAAATTATCATTTTATATTAAATAATATGAAATAAACGTGCAACGCATGAGAAGCTTTAAAGTGCAACGTTGGATTACCATTTTACCCCTACACTAAGTTAAAATCTAATCAGAAAATGGTCATATTTGCCCCTATACTCTTAGAAAAGGGTTATATTTGCCCTTCGTCATACTTTTTTGATACATTTGCTCTTCTCATCCAATTTTAGGCATATATTTGCCCTTAAACGATTAAATCCATGTCCTCACTTTTATTATCCTATGTGGTGCCCATGTGGCACGCCTATGTGGTTATATATATATATATCACTTAATATTTTCTTTTAATTTAATATTATATCCAACCAAATATTATATACACTCATCTAACCTATCAAACCAAACTCATATACATCTTTCATCATCACTTTTGCAGAAGAAAACCACGAGACTTTGATAGAGGGAGAGAGTGGAGCTATATTCCTATTGATTTTTTTAGTTGTATCTTATGCAAATTTAAAGCACAGCTCCAGAATTTCTTTTGACGATATTTCTACACAAAATGTAGCAACAAGTTGGTCACATTAGTATCAATTACAAATTAGATCATTTTCAGCATTATCTGACCATTTTCTGCACCCTTTTAGCACAAATAAGTAAGCACACAAAATGCAACAAAAAATTAAGCATTGTTTTAAGTACCAGAGGGCATACTTTCAACATATTTTAGTACTATTTAACTACACACAAATACAGTAGCAAAGTAAGACAATTTCTCGTGGATGAGAAGCCATAGCTCTCTCTGTCAAAGTCTCATGATTTTCTCCTCTTAGGAAAATGACAATAAAAAATGTATTAGGAGTTGGGTTAGATGGGTAGATATAATATTAAATTAGGAGGAAATATTAAGTGAAATATATATATATCCACGTAGGTGTGCCACATAGGCACCACATAAGATAATAAAAGTGAGATATGAGACTTAACAGTTCAAGGGCAAATATGTTCCTAAAGTTAGATGGAAGGGGAAAATATATCAAAAAAGTATGACGAAGGACAAATATAACCCTTTTCTAGGAATACAAAGGCAATTATGACCCTTTTCCGAAATCTAATTAACTATTTATTTAAGATTAATTAGGAGTCTTATCTATTTAAGTAAATGCATAATTAATAAGAAATTCAGCTATTGCACTTTAATTATATAGTTATGGCATTACAAATTCTCTTAGTTATTACTCCCTCTGTCCCAATTTATGTGATTTACTTTCCTTTTTAGTCAGTCCCAAAAAGAATGACACATTTCTATATTAAGTAACAATTTAATTATAAAATGTCTATTTTACCCTTAATGAAATGATTTACAACCACACAAATTTCTATCATTCATTTTGGACCACAAGTTTTAAAAGTCTTCCCTTCTTTCTTAAACTCCGTGCCGAGTCAAACTACCTCACATAAAATGGGACAGAGGGAGTACTAATTATTGCAAATGTTATTCACAACCCTTTTACATTCTTTAGTTATAACATTATGAATTCTATTAGTTATTAAATTAATTATTTCTATCATTCATCTTTAATTATATTTAGTTTTTACCCAATAACTTTTCACATTCTTATATCACTCCTATATACCTGATGACACAATGTTATTATTGACCCTTGAATGAATTAGGTCTAGTTGGATAAATTGTAAATCATTTACAAGGATATGAACAATATTTTTGTTGGGTGTAAGGTAAACATGTGATTACATAATGATATCACATATTTAATATATTTTTTATTTTTTAGTTTTAGTTAACCAATGAGAAAAAAAATGAAAAGTCAAATAACGATTTATGTACACATTCAATTGAGAAGTCAAATATGAGAATCAACAACAAGAACGTCATTTATTATGTACCTTATAAAATAAAAATTAATGTACAGAAAAATAGTTCTAAAAAATAAAATGTAGTTATTTTCTTCACATGTTCATTTGACATCAAAAAAATTTAATTCAAATACTTAAATTTTATAATATTTATACTGTTAAGCGCGGAATACACGTGCAATGCACATGTTTGAGAACTAGTTAGTCAAAAATGTCTGAACTCATATAGGTACTTTCAACTTCAGACACGTATATCTGGATTGTTTCTAAAACAATAAACTTGCAAGAAAAAGTTAAAGTGGACAAAACTAAATGGTCACTCCAAACGCAGGTGTTTGTGCAATTACCCCGTGTTAAAATATCAAATTAGTATGAGGCCAAAGTCATCCGACTATAATCCACATCACCTTGAGATTTTTTATCGATTTGCAGCATCGATAAATATTTTTTATTTCTCTTATAACTTCTTCAAAAAAAATCTCTTGCAACATATGATTTTTTTTTATCATACTCTAAAGATTCATTTTGAACAAACTGAAAATTTTACAAGAAAGTAGATATATATATATATATATATATATATAAAGAATCTTAGATCTGCCTATGTGGTGCCCTCACAGATCAACCTTACGAAAAATTAAATTATTTTCATTCAAGTCACAACTCTTTAGAAAAGTCAGAATTTTTCATAAAAATCACAACTTTTCACAAAAATTATAACTTTTCAAAAAAGTCACAGCTTTTCACAAAAGTCATAGCTCTCCATTTTTCATCCACACCTTTTAAAACCCAACACTTAATTCCAAGGCATCAAAGGAAGAAAGAATAAACAAAGAAAATTGATTTCAATTGCAATGTGACATTACTACTCTTGCTTTTCTCAATCCACAACTCATAATGCTGCTGGAATGATTGAATTCATAACATATGGTTCTTTAGTAAACAAAACTTCTATTTTTTCCACTATTATTTGTATATTTTTTTCCGCTATAGGGGAGTTAAATTCAAATATATTAAGCTTCTTATAAAGTGTGTTTCATTCCACAAAGTTTTCTTCCTCCTATTTCATGAAGTTTAATCTTTTACTGCAAGTCATAATGATTCATGTAACTATTGCAACTTCTTTTTGCTATTTTGGTGACTTTTTTTCAACTCTGTCAAAAATCCCAATAATTGATCTTCTCTTTTGTCCTTTCTACAGACTTCATATATTCTTTTGGAAAAATTGCTCGTGTGCTGTGCTCTTTTTGATAGCACACAACAATAAATATGTTATAACTAATGTGGAACCAATGGTGAAGTTTGTTAAAAGAATCAAGCAGATTGCTCTCTTGCTTGCCACCATTAGTATATTATTATGATTGTTTTATTTTAGGTACAAACATTTCACTCTTCCTAAAATATTAGTATAGAGACAATTAGTCCACTTCTTTTATCGTAAGTTGATTAATTTGCCATATTTCTTCCTCTCTTCTTTTTAGGCATAATTAGAGATCAAGTTTTCTTGAAATTACTAGATGCCCAAAATATATCATAACAAAAATAATTTTTATTGGCAATAAATATGCACATTAACGAAGACTGCTAGAGCCTTTACCAACATTAATTAATCGTCATTAGATTCAATGTCACTATAGGTTTTAGGGATATTTATAGAGTGCTAATTGACTTTTCAAATATATATTTAGAGGCAATTAAGCTATTACTTATCGTTAAGATTATCTTTGGTGTAGTGGTAACTCTTTCTTTGACTTCTTTCAATTAAATTTGTGAACTATAAACTTGGATAAAACTCGACATACTATCTTTTTGAAAAAAATGTTAAACAACATGCTTTTTTCTTCTTGATTGTTAGGAAAGTAAGGTCGTCTTTATTATTATTTGTGGATATTTGTGAGTTCAAGTACTCACAAAATTATGCTATAAGATTTTAATATGTTATGTATCAAAATTTTGGTTTAGAATGTTCAGTTGTGAAAAGTTCCATTCAGATGCCACTTATTACCTGGTTGATTGTTGCATTAATTCTTTGTAACTGCATACTATAACCATAACAATAACTATGGTACAATTCCAAATAAGTTGGGGCCGATGATATGAAACATAAACAATAATAATGACTGTTATGAGATAGTGAGGAAAAACCTTTATGATGTTAACAATTTTAGGGTCATTTTTGACATATGCATGATATGACATACTATAATAAAAAAGAGATTGATGGAGGTTCATAAGAAATGAGTTGAAGGTCGTCCATTTAAATTTAGTTACTTTTGTTCTTGTATGGACGTGATATTCCACTTTACTTAGAAGTGTTGTTGTTCGAGGCTTTTTGGTCTCTTATTTATCGTCTGATGTTGTTCTTTATAACTTCCTGGAATTTAGAAAATCTCGTTACTTCTGACCAACTATAATCATGAAGATTTGTAAGATTAAATACTTTAATACACATTAGGATCTTGAACACGATAATCTTACATAAAGATCGTTAGGGGCACATACCTCATGCAGAAGACATCATCACAGAGAAAAGTGGAAGCGTTAGCCCTAAATTAGTTTCTACCTCCTAGCCCTAGCCTTATGTTACCACAGCCGTCAGCGATGGAAATAATGTAGAGAATATGTGGTAACCCTAATGGATGAAGGGAGGTCCAATTTATAGAGGTTATGACTTAATCTGGTACGTCCATCAAGTAACCAATGTACGAACAAGATCTAAGTAAGAATTATTCTTACATTCTCCCACTTGGCTCAATGATCATATAATATTAATATTTCATAAACATTAGTTGCGCATACAATAAATCTCTTCTATAATGTCTACCATACATACCACAATATAACAAACTACTAATGCGAGTTTTGGCAGTTGTACATAAATTTTAAGCTACATACTTCCTTCCATATACTACTACATGATCAACTTATCATACTAGGTTCATAAGCTATAAAACATATAACGTTACGGCCCACAATAATGTCTCATAGAGACTTATCGTGTAATATCTCAAAATAATAATGTATACACCATTATGAGAAGCAAAAGATTCATTAATGTATATCAGAAACACATAATTGAGCTCAAAGTGTAAAAACATCATAAATATATCAATCATAAGTACAACCAAGACCCATTCTTTGAACATGTTCTTTAAATGTCTTTGGTTGTAAGCCCCTTGTTGACGGATCTGCAATCATAATTCCAGTTCTAATATTCTCAAGTAACACTCTTTTGTTTCTGAACTTCTTCCTTGACAGTAAAGTACTTTAATTCCATATGTTTGACACTTTTGGAGTACTTATCGTTCTTGAAGAAGAATATTGTGCTGCAGTATTATCACAATAAATTCTCAGCAGCTTGGTAATGGTGTCGACAATCCCAAGTCTTGAAATGAAGTTTCACATCCATAATGCATGAATTGTGGCTTCATAACATGCCACAAACTTTGTTTGCAGCTTTCCAGTGATCAATTCCAGGGTTACTTTGATATCTTCCTAGCATTCCGACCGCAAAACTAAATATTCTCAAGTAACACTCTTTTGTTTCTGAACTTCTTCCTTGATAGTAAAGTACTTTAATTCCATATGTTTGACACATTTGGATTACTTATCGTTCTTGAAGAAGAATACTACTGCAATATTATCACAATAGATTCTCAGCAGCTTAGTAATGGTGTTGACAATCCCAAGTCTTGAAATGAAGTTTCACATCCATAATGCATGAATTGTGGCTTCATAACATGCCACAAACTTTGTTTGCAGCTTTCCAGTGATCAATTCCAGGGTTACTTTGATATCTTCCTAGCATTCCGACCGCAAAACTAAATATTCTCAAGTAACACTCTTTTGTTTCTGAACTTCTTCCTTGATAGTAAAGTACTTTAATTCCATATGTTTGACACATTTGGATTACTTATCGTTCTTGAAGAAGAATACTACTGCAATATTATAACAATAAATTCTCAGCAGCTTAGTAATGGTGTCGACAATCCCAAGTCTTGAAATGAAGTTTCACATCCATAATGCATGAATTGTGGCTTCATAACATGCCACAAACTTTGTTTGCAGCTT
>JAJOOH010014990.1:0-16392 GCA_029582605.1 Solanum gracilifrons | reverse complement strand
CAAAGAATTGATATGGAGATTGTACCTGGTAAGGAGCAGAAGATAAAAGATGGGATTTTGAGTAAGAAGCAACTAAACGAGGATAGGGATTTAGACAGTAGGAAGCAAAGAATTGATATGGAGATTGTACCTGGTAAGGAGCAGAAGATAAAAGATGGGATTTTGAGTAAGAAGCAACGAAACGAGGATAGGGATTTAGACAATAGGAAGCAAAGAATTGATATGGAGATTGTACCTGGCAAGGAGCAGAAGATAAAAGATGGGATTTTGAGTAAGAAGCAACGAAACGAGGATAGGGATTTAGACAGTAGGAAGCAAAGAATTGATATGGAGATTGTACCTGGTAAGGAGCAGAAGATAAAAGATGGGATTTTGAGTAAGAAGCAACTAAACGAGGATAGGGATTTAGACAATAGGAAGCAAAGAATTGATATGGAGATTGTACCTGGTAACGAGCAGACAATGAAAGATGGAATCTTGAGTAACAGGCGAGGAAACGAAGATAGGGGCTTAGATAATAGGAATCATAGAATTGATGTGAATATTTTACCTGGTAAGGAGCAGACAATGAAAGATGGGATTTTGACTAAGAGGCGAGGAAACGAAGATAGGGGATTAGATAACAGGAATCATAGAATTGATGTGAATATTATACCTGGTATGGAGCCGAGGATTCAGAATGATAGCAAATTCATGGATGCGGAAGTAAAAATTGAACCTCAAGAAGATTCTGATTGTAAGTTATTTGATTCGTGCAAAAAAAAAATTGTGTATCAAGATATCATTGTCTTAAATCTTCATTTGGTAATAGTTGTTGTTTTGTTTATGAAGCTATTAAGGAGGCAGAATCCGAAAGTGAAGTAGAAATCCTTGAGAATGCAGGTACAGAGGTAGGTTGGGGCAGTAGCTCTAACCCCTTTGTACCTTCAGTGGAACGTTGCCTGAATGTATGATTTCAATTCTTCTGCTACTTTCACTAGTTCTTTTGGTCCCTCTTTTATTTTATGTTACCTCTTAGTTTTGGTTCACCGTGATAATTCTTGTAACCATTGACTGCTAATTTTGTGTATCAAGCTGGATGCGACAATCATAGATTCTAGGTACAGGAAGGAGGTTTTGAATTTATTGATGACGCCCTACAATGGAGAGGAGTATAAGAAGCTCTGGAAAGACATTAGGATGCGATTACCATCTAGCTCAAGAAATGGACGTGGGAAATCCCTTCTATCACTCCATAAAGGTAGGTTAATAGCCTGCGGTTTGTTTTCCAGCATCGTGGCATCTTTTCGCATTTTGAATGTTTCTCTTGTGTTTTGAATTGTTCTCAGGCCATACCTTGATTTCAAATCTATGTTGTCACTTTTAAGATAGTATCCAGTTCCATAGGATTCCTGCTCTCTCATTTAGACAACTTAATTATAGTTTCTTGTCTTGTTCTTTCGCCAAAAAATGAACTGAACTTGCTAGCAAATCTTTACCGATCTGATTGATAAAAAGCTTGACTTTTTTTTATCTCACCTTCATGTAGCTCGTAGTAGAGTATGTTCTTTTCTTTTTTTTTGGTTGAATTTTGACTCGAAGTCCTTGTTATTTATTTAAAACAGCCTGAAATGGTCCATCTAAAAAACAGGAAACAACCTGGTCGGCCCAAAAGTGACCAGACCAGGTGAAAAAAAACATGACCCTTCATAATAGGGTTTCCTAATTGCATTCTCAGCTTCTCCCTTATAGAGTATGTTCTCCTTTTGCTTTCTCTACACTTTTATTGTTTTATTTTCACTAGGTGTGGAAGAGTAGAGTGCTTTTAGTCAATTAAAAAGGGAAACATTCAGATATTTTTGTTTTTAAAAGTTCCCATCGATCATTGCTGTACCTTTTCAATTGACTCAACATTTTGTATGAACAAGGCATGATCAATGTAACTTTTGATACAATATAATGTTTACTCACAAAGAAGTGCCAGTGGAAACAATAGTCATGTAAGGCAAGTGACCTCATCAAAAAGAAGAAGTCATGTATGGCAAGTGGATAAGTTGTGACTCCAAGAAAGGGAACAAAGAAAACATTCCTAGAAAGGAATAACTGCCAAATATGTTGAAGGTCATCGACTCATCGATAATCAAAACAGTGTCTCATTCAAATCAATGTTGTCAAAGGCTCATTTAAGGCGCACTTAAATGGCCTAAAGCACATAAAGCTCATGGAGGATGATTCTCCTCACTTAGCTGCGCTTCAGTGTAGGCAACCCATTATTTGCATCGATTACTTATGACCTGTTACATCCACATATTCGGTACTGTGAGAAATATAGGAAAAGAATATTATTGAATTGTGTTGTTGTGTCTACATTATTACCTTGAGATCCTATTTATAGACACTAGAATACAATCCTTTATCAAGTAGGATACTATTTACTATTCCTATTCCTATTCTAAATAGGATTGTATAAATCTATTCCTATTCTAATAGGATTGTGTAAACCTATTCCTATTCTAATAGGAATGTATAAACCTATTCCTATTCTAACACTCCCCCTCAAGCTAGTGCATACAATTCATGTACCTAGCTTGTTACATATGTAATTAATACGAGGACCAATGAGGGGCTTGGTGAGATATCTGCAAGTTGATCAGTCGACTTCACAAAATTGACAGTCAATCTCAATGTGCTTGTCTTCTCATTAAATACTGGATTTGATGCATAATGTCAGTCAATCTCAATGTGCTTAATCTTCTCATGAAATACTGAATTTGATGCATAATGCCGATAAAACACAGAGTGATAAAATTACAGTGTTGAACTTCCCAAACCAAACTTGCAAAGACCGTTTCAGACCATAGAGTGAGTCACATAATCGGCATACAAGGCTACTCAACTCCCCTTGAGCAACAAAGTGCTCAAAATCTAGTATAAAGTATATGGATCATGTTGGAATCAATAGATGAGTCGATATTAAACAAGTCACCGAAAAACTAGCCGGAACATGCTCATATGCCGGAGTATTAGATTTGATGGCTAAAAGTGGTCACAATCTAAGAAATAAAATTATATGGGTAGGGTCGGAATGATGTCACGATCCAACTAGAAAATAGAAATTATAAAGGATAGTTCGAATTGATGGAACAACCCCATTGAAAAAGAGAAATAATATGGGTAGGGTCGGAATGATGGCACGACCCTACTGAAAAAGAAAAATTATACGGGTAGGGTTGGAATGATGGCACAACCCTACGCAAATCAGATTTGAGAAGTCACCGGAAAGACGAATGGAACTATGCAAATCAAATCTGAGGAGTCAATGAAAAGACACATGATGCTATGCAACTCAGATATGAGAAAATAGTTCGAAAAAATTCACGGTATTATACAAATTAAATATGAAAAGTAGTCCGGAGAGATGCACGGTGCTACGCAAATCAGATATGCAAAAAAAAAAATAGTAGTCACCGGAAGGATGGCACGGTGCTACAAAAATTATACATGAAAAAGTAGTCACTGGAATGATGGCACAGTGCTACACAAACCAAATATGAAAAAGTAGTCACCGGAAAGATCGCACGGTGCTACACAAATTAAATATGAAAAGTAGTCACCAGAATGATGGCACGGTGCTACACAAATCAAATATGAAAAAGTAGTCACCGGAATGATGGCACAATCCTACACAAATTAGATATAAGAAAGTAGTCACCGGAATGATGGCACGGTGCTACACAAATTAGATATGAGAAAATAATCACATGAAAGGTACACGGTGACCCAACTTTTGCTAACATAGTCATTGGCCATACGGGCAGCATAAATGGGTAATAGCCACCCGCCGGTAGCGGAAGCTCTTCGATTTTCTACCAAGATCGTAGAGGCTCTGATACCATGTGAGAAATATAGGAAAAAAATATTATTGAATTGTGTTGTTGTGTCTACATTATTACATTGAGATCCTATTTATAGACACTAGAATACAATCCTTTATCAAGTAGGATACTATTTACTATTCCTATTCCTATTCTAAATAGGATTGTATAAACCTATTCCTATTCTAATAGGAATGTATAAACCTATTCCTATTCTAACAGGTACCAATTTAGCATTACTAAATTGACATCCTAGATCCAAGCTACATACTTTTTTTATGCAGAGTGATTTCACAGTATAGATATATGAGATAAATTATAATTTAGATTGGGTGTTTGGCTTGTAGGGGCATTTGGGCATTTAAAATCTATTTGTTTTCAATGGCCTTTTAAGTGACACGATTAAGTTTTCTAGTGCGCTTTTGGAGTTATAGTATGCTATGGAAGAGAAGGAACCCCGTTTGCAGATTCTATTTGTTTCACTTGGCTTCTTGGTTTAAGTGATAGCAAAGAAAAAGGAAATAAGTGTTGTGCATACCTTACGAAGAATTGTAGACAAAAATGACATTCTTTAAAAAGAACAATCAATGATAAATGTCCATCATACCAGGAATCTCATGAGTGCTCTAGAAATGTAGAAAAAAGAAAAAGGTCTCCTGAAGTTGTGTACACGAACTAGTTGTCTTTTACATATGTGCTCTCATCATTCCTATAAAAAAATATATATATGCTTTCACGATGTTTGATATGAAAGCATGTTTTGGAAACTCTAAAGTTGCTTGCTACTCTATGACCAGAAAACGACAAAAAAGATGTTGTAATTAGGTATTGATTTCCTTCCTTTTTAAGACATTAAAACTTAGCTATATAAACCCAAATAGCTTAAGGGAATAATGAAGCCGAGTTCTCTCTTATTTTCTCTTCCGTTTCACATGGTGTCGGATCTTGGTTAAGGCCACCGACATTGGAAGAGAAATTCTGGACACGTTTTCCCCCCAGCTATTTTTCTTGGCTGTCTGAACAGATCTATAATTTCGGAGGTGTTGTGATCAAACCAACACCACCACGAGACTCGGACCACCACCGTGAGTAAACCCCAATCAGCTCTGCCACCAGCGGCCAGCCCAGCTCTCCCACGTGCCGTTCAGAGCTGTCAGATTCTAGATTCTAGCTACTGTTGTCTCACTCACCAGCGCGTAAGCTATCTTTCAATCAGTTTGCCGGCGAGATTCTTTTTCCAGCAGGGTCACCCTTCAATTCTGAGTAGATCGACACTGGTTTCAGTGATTAAGACCTCATTCCGTCTAGGTTTTCCAGATTTTGGCAACTGTTTGCTTCCAGAATCTGATGATTGCAGAATTTCCAGATTCGGGTAAGATCTACATTAGGTCACTCGGTTCAGATTTTTTTACTTCTTCATTCCTAATATAGTAATTTTCTCAAGGGGTGTGCCCAAACTAAAAAACGTCATAGGAAACCTAGGGAGTAATAGTTTAGGTTGGTTGTTTATTGGAAATTGAGTTTGATTATATGGAGAAAGTTGGTAAGCAAGAATTGTGTCCTTGTCAGCATAGGGACAAGTATCATGAGCTTGGTAGCGCATTGGAAGGATGTGTTCATTGGATGAAGATTATAAAATCTTGTTGTTATTTATAGAGAAGGTTATATTTGCCTATGATGGTTTTATATGAAGATTATAAAATCTTGAGTTACATAAAATCCCATCTTCAACATCAGTACAAGTAGGCCTAGGGTTATGCATATTACCACCATAGGCAAGTCTACCCATCTCTATAAATAACAAGATTTTATTGTCTTCGTGGACATGAAAACATCCTTCCAATGCACTACCAAGCTGATGATACCTGTCCTTATCTTTACAAGGACACAATTCCTTCATACCAACTTTCTCCATATAATCAAAAACTCAAATTTCCACCAAACAACTAACCTAAACTATTACTCCCTACACGATAAATCTTAATGTGAACAAATGCATTTTATTGTCTAATGCCTGAACCATTCAGACCTCCACTAAGTGCAAACAAGTGAGGCTTAAGTACTTATATATTATTGAAAATAAATGCAATTCATGGTCTAACGTCTGAACCATTCAGATTGAAACCTCCAATAAGTGCAAACAAATGAGGCCTTAGTCATGGAAGTAATGAACAACATGTTGAGGGTAGCTACTCCAAATAGATCGACAATGGACTTTGAAGTCAGCAACAAAACAGGCCTGAGTATGGAGATTTGTTAGCCTTTGTATGCTGATGACTCTGTGATTTTTTGGTAAGCCAAAGAGGAACAGATAAGATATATCAGGGTAATACTTGTGATACTAGAGGCAGTATCTGGGCTAAGGGTCAACTGCAAGAAAGCAGTCTTTTCCCCCATCAAGGAGGTAGCACAGATGCAAAATTTTGCAGTATTCTAGGATGCAGCATAGAGAGACTGCCTACGACCTATTTGGGCATGCCATTGGGTAGTAAACATAAAGAATTGCTAATATGGGATGGGAATTGGCGAACAGTCCAACTTCCAAAATCACTAGGGGGACTACGATTGAGGAACCTGAAGATTCAAAATGAATGCCTCTTGATGAAATGGCTATGGAGATACATGAAGGAAGATCAAGCTTTGTGGAAAGAAGTTATACAATGCAATTGTATCTACCCTTTGAAGTCATCGAGAACTTGTAGTAGTTTTGCCACTCTACTTATTCCCAATCATTCAAATTCCTCCTAAGGGAAATATCCCACCCATTGGACCAACTTTCTACTATAGTGATATCAAGGTTGCTACAAAAGGAGAACAGACCAGGAAAAGTCTGCATAAGGGTCTCTTGTCCTATCTAGACATCCTTCCTGAAAAATATTACTGTCCATTGCCTACTTTGAGCTTCATGTTCACGACTAGTTTGTTCCAAAGAGATCTAATTGGTCTCCAAATTGAGAGGTATTGTGGCTTCATTGGAGCACCATTCAGTGTCTTGGCCATACTTGCATTGAAAAGAAGTTAGCCATCTGGAAGTCACAATGTCTTTCACTTTAGGGCAGACACATTGATAAATGCATTATTAGATTCCCTCCGAACCTATGTCATGTCCTTCCCTCAACCTGCAAAGGTTCCGAAGAAACTGGATAGGCTGAGAAGAGAATTCCTATGGTTTGGCACCAAGGAAGGGAAGAGGTCTTATTTAGTGAATTGGCGAACAGTCCAACTTCCAAAATCACTAGGGGGACTACGATTGAGGAACCTGAAGATTCAAAATGAATGCCTCTTGATGAAATGGCTATGGAGATACATGAAGGAAGATCAAGCTTTGTGGAAAGAAGTTATACAATGCAAGTATGGCCAAGACACTGAATGGTGCTCCAATGAAGCCACAATACCTCTCAATTTGGAGACCAATTAGATCTCTTTGGAACAAACTTGTCGTGAACATGAAGCTCAAAGTAGGCAATGGACAGTAATATTTTTCAGGAAGGATGTCTAGATAGGACAAGAGACCCTTATGCAGACTTTTCCTGGTCTGTTCTCCTTTTGTAGCAACCTTGATATCACTATAGTAGAAAGTTGGTCCAATGGGTGGGATATTTCCCTTAGGAGGAATTTGAATGATTGGGAATAAGTAGAGTGGCAAAACTACTACAAGTTCTCGATGACTTCAAAGGGTAGATACAATCAACTAGAGACACACTGAGGATGGAAGGTTCTCTATAAACAAACTGTATAAGAAGGAAGTGGGACTGCATTAAGGGCCTAGATTGACTAAATGAAGACAGGTTTGGACAAGTCAGGCACCAGCCAAGGTCAAATGTTTTATATGGTTGGTGGCTAAAATAGCATGTCTCACACAAGAAGTACTGAAGAAGAAGGGACGACAAATTGTTTCTAAATGTTTTATCTGCAATAGACAGATGAGACCGACAACGACCTGTTTCTACATTGCAGAGTCACAACCCAACTTTGGTCCCTGTTTTTGAAACTCACAGATAGCAACTGGACTATGCGAGAACACACTGCTGACTTAGTTGTTGGATCAGGAGAGGGAGGGTGGGGAAGCAAAAGTCAGAAAAAATGGTGGAGAATGATCTCAGCTCGCATTTGGCGGACAATATGGAAAGAGAGGAATGGAAGATGTTTTGAGAATAACATAAATTCCGTCCAGAAGGTCAAAGAGAAATGTATTGTCTCCTTTTATTTTTGGTGTAAAGAGGAATGTATAGAAGAAGCAGAACAATTAGTAGATTTGCTAGTTTCACTGTAATAATCTTTGTATTTTACTCTCTGTTAGCAAACATTGGAGGTCTCCAGATATCCTTAATGCTAAGGAATACATACATTACCAATTTCAAAAAGAAAAAAAACTGGGGGAGGTGATTAGACAGGACTTGATATCGCTTTAGCTTGTTGAGGATGTCTATAAATAAGAAGGTGTGGAGGTGGAGGATTAGAGTCGAAGATTAGTAGGTAGCCAAATGTTATCGCGCTTTATGTGGGAGATTAGGGGGCTAGCCCCCTCTGTCCTCTTCTCACTATTGGTAGTATTATTTAGTAATTGTGTAGTTTCTTATTATTCTATGATACTATTTATTTCTTCATTTCCTTTGTATCTTGTTATTTGGTGGTTATATTTTTCTTGCAATCATGCTTCGATAACATTTCTTTTAAACTAAGGGTTTATCAGAAACAACCTCTCTACCCCACAAAGGTAAATCTAGTACATCCTTCCCTCCCCAGACTCCACTTGTGGGATTACACTGGGTATATTGTTGTTGTTGTTGTTTGTGGTTCATGATCTAGGCAAGAAAATCTTGGACTTTAGAGGTCCAATATGTACTCTTATATAGCATCATTGGTCTTACAACTATTTAATAGCATTTGCTTCACTTTGGTAAGTATCTTTCTATCACATAACACTCCCATATTCTTCCATTTTGATCATCCTATTTTCATTTCATTCATCAATGGTGCTGGTGTTGCATGAACCTGATCGACCCAAAAGGCATGGCCAAGATGAGCACAACCATCATAAAAATTAGGTATCCAGTGAACTTAGTAGTTTGCTTGTATTATTAAAGCGGTAAAAGTTCCACTCATGGATAGAGACATGGAAATGCGAAAGGCTTGTAGTTTTGCTTTTTCATCCTCGGGTAATTGAACTCCCTTAGGAAAAAATAAAGAGTGAAAGATGGCTTCTTTCACCTTAAAATCATTCTCTAATAGGTTGGTGTAAGAAGAGAACTAGAATTTTCTCACTCAATTGGCTGTCTAGGCACCTGGAGTAGTGTGCCTTTCTGTTTAGACAGTTGCATAGGAACTATGTTGAGAACTTGAAAAATAAAGAAAAATACAAATTAGCAGGTCTTTACGCGAAACAGGGTGGTGATCATATCAATCATATACATAGATTGTAATGCATCTGGTGGAATATGTTTGGCCCATAATCAGTGATTGTTAGAAATTATTTGAGATTTTTTACTACAATGGATTTCTGGAGGAAGAGGAGGAAATTAAGACATGGGAAATAGCTCATTTGACGCTAATGTGAACTATAAAAAAACAAAAAGGCTCTTAAGGGACTTGAAAACTCTTTTCAACAGAGTGCAACCCTTCCTTATTTTCTGTATACTTTTGGAGAGAACGTGATATTTTAGGATGTATTGATGCAAGATGCTATTTTAAGGGAATAATGTTTCTATGTAAGACTATGTTGTATGAGGTGGAGTGTTGGCCAGTTAAGAACTCATCCTCAAAATATGAGAGTGGTGGAAATAAGGAGATTAAGGTGCATGTGTGTACATACTAGGAGAGATAAAATTAAGTATGAAGATCTCCAGTACAAGGTGGGAGTGAACTCTATGGCGGACAAGATGAGGGAAGCAAGACTCAAATGGTTCGGGCATGTGAAGTGGAGGTATGCAGGGCCCCAATGAGTAAGTGTGGGAGTTTGGCCGTGATGGGTTTTAGGAGAGGTAGTGGTAGTGGTAGGCCTGGTTGGGATTAGACAAGACATGGCTCAGCTCCAGCTTTCTGAGTACATGACCTTATATAGTTGGTTATGGAGGTCACAGATTAGGTTAGAAGGTTAGTAGGTAGTTAAGCGTTGCTCATTTCCAGACAGGATAGGCTTGGTGGTAGTTTGATGTATTGTACCTGTTTCCCGTTCATACCAATAGTGTCATCTTTCTCGTAAGTTGCATGTCTTATGATTTTTGTTACTCGGTATTTACTGTGCTTCAATTAACAAATTAGTTGGTTATTGTTATCGCTCCTATTTTTTGAATGCTATGTTATGCTTTCTCTATTATTTTTTATGTCCTCTTTATGTTTTCCTTTAACTATTCTGATGTGTGTTACTTGAGCCGAGAGTCTTTCGAGAACAACCTCTCTACCTCCACGGGGTAGGGGTAAGGTCTGTATATATTGTACCCTCCCCAAACGATGCTAATGGGACTACACTAAGCTTGTTGTTGTGTTTGTTGTTGTTGTTGTTGTCTTCTATGTGAAAATTTATCTTACTCTATTAATAAGTTATAATCCTCACTATAAAGGTGGAAAATCTACTTGAGAAGGTAAGAAGTTGGGAATAGAGACACTGTTTTGTAAATTCTATTGATCAAGGAAGGCAATAAAAATTTAATTAAGAGTTCATCCATAATTAAGAGTTGTGGATGTAGCAGGATTGCACATAAGAGATGCATAATTAGGGTTTGCTTTTATGTAATTCAGGTTGGTTTCCATAGAATCTTAGAATAGTTTTAAGCTTTTTTAAGCAGCTTTGTTTAGCATTTGTGTTATGTTACAGGCCTTTCAATTTAATTGGGGTGTTTTTTCAAGTTTTGTGGTCTTTAAACTACAAGAATAGGGTTCCCAATTAGCTTCCTATAGTTTATGTTACAGAAGAGAAAAAAATACCATTTGATTGCTTGTCTACTTGAATTTCTTGGGAATATCAAACTCTCTAGTTGCAACTACCATATTGGCTGTTGATGTTCTTATTTTTGCTATTTTCTGTACCACTTTCTATCCAATCAGTGATGCAATCACCATATCAACAACAAATTATTAATATATTTTCATTGTCAAAAATGCAGGTGTCAATCAGGAAATCAAAAAGGCCGGTCCTGACAAAGATAAAAAGTTGAACATCATGCGTGGATTTTTCTTTTGGTTAGAGGTGAAGGCTATTTCCCTACCATATATTGACTTCAATGAATGTTCCTTTCTTGTCTGTGTTTAACGTGCTCCTTGCAGTGACCATGCATGTGAATCTCCTCGCACTCATTCCAGAATGAAAACCACTGTATAAAATACACTTTTCCCACCAATCCGCTTGCTTATCTTCAGATTCCTCGAACCAATGGCTGCTATTGTCCTATCAGTCATTTGCCTCTAAATTATGAAAGTACTGCATTTTGACCTCAAAAAAAACATGGGACACTAGTTGGCTTGCTCAAATGTACTTTTCTGGCTCCAAATTTTCAAGGATCAGCAAGGATGACAGATCTAAATTCTACGTCCATGTATCTTATTGTCAAAATTCTGATGTATAAATGAGGTTTGAACCAATGGAATTTCAGTAGTTACAAAGATTGACCAACAGAATGAGAACAAGGACCAACGGATAATTACTGCCTTTCATTTCAAATAAAAGCATGAATTTTTTCATTCACCATTATCTTTCTCATATTGCTTGTTCTGCAGAAGCTAGTGGCTTATACTAAAAGTATATTTTGTTTCAATAACTCCAGCATCTAACTCAGCAAGATGCATTCCAGCCTTGGGAGGATGCAGAATGTCTCCAGATGCTGCCTGGATCTCCTTAGAAGCTGTTACTTTTTCCCATTCCCGAATGTCAATGTGTGCCATAAAAACAAGCAATGGAAGAAAACCAACAACAATTATTATGCCGCAGTCCCAAATAAGTTAGGGTCAGCTATATGAATCCTCATTGACCATGTTTCCTTATTTAAGCTCAACTCATGTCATATCATTGTACCGTTAGTAGAAGAAACCCAAAGATTAATATTTCAATTACTGGTAGATAACATTTGTATTGTGTATGATCCATTTGGGAAAAGTTTTCAAGACAGACAGAGAAGGTGAAAGTTTCTTATACATTGTTACAACTGCATTTTTTGCTACTCATTATTTCAATATAGTCAACATTGTTACCTGAATTTACTGATTTACATCTTCCATTTGTCCATTGTAATTGAACCCAACTCTTGGTTTCCCCATACTGAAGTTAAGAACTCTTGCATTCATGTTGTATTGGATTTCTCCAGTATAGAGAAGTTTTCTTATGTAGTGCTCTATGTCTGAACCTATCAGACGAAGCGTGTACTCCGTCAATGGAGCTCCCTGATCCAGGTAAAAAATATTGGAGTTAGCATCTCTATTTCTAACCCATTTGGTACAAGAGTGATTACATAATTAAGCTTGTATTGAAGAGAAGTTTTCATTACCTCATAATGATCAACAAGTTCTTGGAAGTAAGAATAGACTTTGGTACAAGTATCATCAGTCCACACAAATTCATCAGTAGGGTCAAGAAGAAGTGTGAGTTTATCCATTTGTGTTTGATCGAAAGCAAAGGTTTCAGGATCAATATAAGCTGCATATATTCTAACATGTCTAGTAGCACTACTGAGCCATTGTCCTCCATGTTCTCTGGTCATGTTCTTGCTCTGCACATTTATTTGTGGTTCCACTGGCCTTGGCTTCTTCATTGCTTCTCCTTCTTGCTTTTCTTCTTCTTTCTTTTCTTCTTCTTTTTCTACTTTTAGCTCTTCAACTTCTGCTTGCTGTGCTGAAACTGAGAAAAAGTTTCTCCTTTTGAGTTGCTTATTCTTTCCCTTTGTGCTCCAACTTGACATGCTGAAATGGGTTGAAGTCATGTATGTTGAAGTTGCTGCCATGTTTCCCCCTTTCTTTTGGCTCCTTTTTTTTCCTAGTGGTTTGTTATGTGTGATTTTTATGGCCTTTTCTTGAATGTTGATATTTTAATTTGAAGGTTGGTATTGGGATATTGATATATCCTCCTTTTTGTGTGGATAGGAAATGTTTGTTTGCATATGGCTTCTTTTTGTTTATCTTATATTTTTTGTTCTGTGGCTGTGTTTAATAAAGGTTCATTACAAATTACTCTCACGTTGAGGTACTTAAATTACTTCGTTTTTAACCCTGTTAAACCAGGTTTAAAGGTTTGGTTAGTGAGTAAGATAAAAGCTAATTAGTGAATCCGAGCCATGAAAGATAAGTATACAGGGCGTTTCACTTACATAGACAATACCAACAAATTGAAGTTCAGAAGTTTGAATGGTGGTGGAGAAATATAGATTATCCTTGGTATTATTGAGGAACATATTTGTCTTAAAAGAGATTACTCTGAGCATAAAAATGAGATGTATCCAGTGAAAAAATACTCTCAAGAATACATTTTGTTGGCATATCCTTCTTAGTTCTTACAACCTGTTTAGAAAATTTCATTTTTGAGCCAGGGTCTATTAGAAACAATCTTTTTATCTGCGTATTCATCACTGCCAAAAAAAGAATGCTTACCTGTCAAAAGTAAAATAAACATAATTCCAGCTGATTGAATCAACAGGTTCATTATCACCTTGATAAAGACTCAATAAAAGTTCAGATTGACTTGAAAATTGTCAAGACTGAAAGGTTAAAGAACTGAAGTGAAACAGCTTTCAATAAAGACTTGTATAGAGGGGATTAAATTTTCATTTCCTTTAATTCTCACTATAACAACAGTTCTCTTGTTCTATCTCACACAACAGATTTTGTGAAACAAAAAATATGCCTAATCCTAAGACCTATACCTAAGTAATTAACTAAAAGCCTAAAGATAAAAAGAAAAAAAAATTGCTCTGCACTAGCAGAAGACTACATAAACCTAATTACACAACCTCATTTACAATGGTGAGGCTACTCTGATACATAGCTTGTGGTCATATCACTTGGGCTATCTATGTAGGGAGATGAACCTACAGACCTATTCCTATTTATCAGACGCATGGGTTTAATAAGCTCATCGAGATCATCCAGTTGCATCTCTGCGGGACCAATCTCGCAAAGTGGCTTTTCCTCACTTCTCTGATCAATAGTCTGTTCCTCTTCGTCGCTACCATCTAGGCCAATAAAATCGATAAACTTCCCTTCAAGGAATATGTCATTATTCCCCTTGACAGAAGGCTTCTCTGATCCAGCTGTTATGCACTCAGTAATATCAATGTGCGGAGAGCCAAAGTAACGACCTCGACCATTCTTTAACTCGCTCAAAGCTTTCCTTTTCACTCCCTTCCTTCTGTTTTTCGGATGGTGAAGCTTGCATTTTGAACCTTTGGGACAGTTGCCAGTTGCTTCAAAAACGGGGCAGACATAGGTGTGTTTCTTCTGACACTGCATGTTTAGAAATATGATCCATTTCACAAGTTTCAAGATTAGTGTGTTGTGTGTTTGTGATGATCTACATCTATTGTACAGAACATACAAAAATAATACTGAATAGTTGCATTCAGACAAAGAGGTGACATAATAAGTAAAAATACTTGGCAATATCACCGGTCGAAAATATAGCTATATCAAGGAAGTCATTTCAAAAACAAAAAATGACAAACAAGAAGAGGTAAGGGTCCCCACTAGTTCATTCATGGGGGAGGTGCGGAGACTAGCCTCATCAGTTCTAACAAGTTTGGGGTAGGGACAAGCTTGTCCAGGAACCAGGAACCAGGAATCAACCAAACATAAAACTGGGTGAACAAACTAAACTGCAGAAGACCTTCTTTGCTGATCATCCAAACACAGCTTTTAACTAAAAACTATTTCTACTTGGCACCATCTGGCATAAATTAGCTGTGAGCTATTAAAGAGCTTATCTAATTGGAATTTCAATCTTTTTTTTTTTTTTTTTTTGATAACCGAGAAATCCGTCTGTGACCCGCCCTTTGGACCAATCACAGCCTTCTAAACTCAGTGGATAATGGGCCCGCCCCTCTACCCTTCTCCACTTAAATACCGGGCTTCGCTTTGCATGGTGTGGGGCTTGAACCTGCGACCTACGCCACAAATCCTCCACCTTTTGCCACTTGAGCTAGGCCTTGGGGACTGGAATTTCAATCTTTTGAGTATCATATAGTTGGTATTTATTAATCTGGAAGCAGAAAACAAACAAAAAATACCTCATTGCCATCAGCACAATAGCCCCTAAGAAAACCTTCACAGATAGAAGCATTTGGATTCACATTTACATGTCTATAAGGACAATTCTCATTTGCGCATATTCCTGCCGAAAAGATTCAAGTTAGTGCTCTAACATCCTCTTGGTCGAATTGAATCAAAATATACTAACGGTAACACCTACTGATATAACAACACCCACCTTGCAGAAAATAGGAGCAGTCTTGCATTCTTTCAGGAATAACCTAATGCATAAGGTGAAAACAAGTAAAAAGGCAAAAACTAATCATGCTGCAGCTACATCATTTATAGGGTTTAAGAAGTAACATACCTCATGAGTCAATTTACAGTTAGTATCAGAGCAAGAACCATTCAGAAATTTAGAGCAGACGGCAATTTTAGATGGATCATGAATGTAAGGACATTTTCCATTATCCTTGTTACACTTGCCAAACCTTGTAAAAAACTGGCAATACTGTTTCTTTCTTGCCAACCGAATTCTAGCAGTGTGCAAACTCCAGCGTACTTTCTCACTTGCTAAGATGCGAACTCGTCTCTTTGGATTTCTAACCAGCTTATTACCATTGCCAACCCGTACATACCTACAAGCAGTTACAAGCTTTTATTTTATATTATTCTTTTTATAAAGCAAAGTTTTATTCATGAGAATTAATTATATTTATCTTATTTCATTCATCTCTTGGAAGCAAGACAGTACTTTTTTACTTCTTTCATATTGACCACCTTTTTGGAATACCTACTATTTTTCAAGACTATGAAATCCAATAGAAAAGATTGAGATATAAGCAACAACTTAGTACCAAGAATTCATCTCTTGGAAGCAAGACAGTACTTTTTTTAGTTCTTTCATATTGGCCACCTTTTTGGAATACCTATTACTTTTTAAGACTATATGAAATCCAATAGAAAAGATTGAGATATAAGCAACATCTTAAGTACCAAGAACTATGAACTGCTCATGCTTCCTGAAAGTTAAGGGATTTTGAGAAAAAGTTATGTAAATGAATATCACAATTCACAGTTAAAGCCACAACCCAATACAAACTTAATGCCTGAAGATAAACCAGCACTAGGTACATCATTGATAATGAACTGAAAACAAAAGTATTATACGTACTCATCGTTCCCAATCAATAATCTTTTCGGTATGTAAGATTTCTTTGCCTCTGGAACTGACACCGATGGTTCCTCATCTGTCCATAAACAATGGAGAATTACAAAGTCAAGCAGCAAATAATGTCAAGTGACAGTTGCAAGAAATAAACCAAAAACTTCACTGAAACCACTCTTAAAAATAAAAGAAAAGAGGCACCCC
>JAJOOH010014984.1:0-10476 GCA_029582605.1 Solanum gracilifrons | reverse complement strand
GGACAAACAAAGCAAATTCTAGGTGTCATCACACATGGTTCACGGTAAGCTCAACACACAAGGCATTAACACCAATGTTAAACAAGACTACACACTTTCACTAGTGTGCAATGTTCAACACAAGAGGCTCAATTTGATAATTTTCTAGTCACAACGAGATGCAAAAAGTTCACATATTGTCTATGCAACATTATTTGGCCTCATCGTAGCCGCACATTCATTTTTGTTTTATTATGAGCACTATTCAAGTCATCAGTAATGATCAAGACCGATACTCAACTTTGCAAGAGAACAACCACATTGAAACACAAACAAGAGATGGCACAAATTTTCTTGGAAGGGTCTAAAAATCATTTACAATTAACACAAGGAGCAACAAGCTCAAACATCGACAAAATGCAGTATCAACACAATTTATAGCTCAAAAACTCAAATATATAAACAGAAAAATAGTCAAAAAAGGTGGGTCTTACCCCACGACAAACAAAAGTTATTTGTCCTCAAATGCAAGAAATAAAATAGCCAAAAGTCAAATAAAGTAAGGCAGAGAGGGAGGTAAAAAGGATCATGTCTAAACAGTTGCTCTATCTAACAAGGCATTTGTGCCTAGTGCATCACTCTGGTCTCGGGCATCAATACCCAGAGTCACCTCAGAAGCATTAGGTCCACTAGTGTCAGCTAAGGGTGTATCTTCCAAAGAAGCCTACATAGTAGCATCGACCATGACCTTCTCAGTCTCCGTAAGGCCTTCATAAGAAGCCTCCTCAACAACCCCAAGCATCTTTTCATCCGTCTCAGCCTCGAACATAGGATCAGCCACCTCCTCAATTCTAACATCATCTCTAGTGGTAGCCAAAGGCATATCTGGCTCTACTGGCATATTTGGGATCTACACCGTATCGAAAATCATGGACATCTCGGTGGACTTCAGCTGGTCCACATCTCTCCTCAGTGCAGGAATGGCGGCCATTAGAGTCGTCACCTCCTCTGTGGCCCCTTGGCCACACTCACACACTGCTATCCTAGCCACAAGGGAATCAATGGTAGCGCTTAAGATTGTCATAGCATCAGCGAGGGCTGACTGAATCATTCCCAAAATAGAGGCATCAAGCCTGGCAGCATGAAGATCGGTAGAATGGGCTAGCTGCCCATCTGAAGTAGTGCAGCCTGAGTGAGTGAGTGCCGAGAAATAGTAGCAGCAGATCTGGTAGGTAATGTAACAACATAGGAACCTGGAGTATCAGAAAGAACAACACAAAGAGTACCTTGAAGGTCCAGGGACCGGAGTAAGCAAAAGTCCCTCTGCAGATAGTGTGTATGTGTCAATAACCAGGGAAAAGTCTACTGCCTTGTTCTTCTCTGCCTGATCTTTTAAATACTCTACCTCAATTCTTCCATTATCAGTAGAAGATGTGGGAATCAATTCCACATCCTTCTTCGCATCTCTAGGAACCCGAGCCCTTCGGCACAGCTCGATGATCAACATCGGGAAGGGGAAGGAAGTCTTGCGTTGTTTGGCCCGTAAGGGCATCTCCGATGCAATGATCATCCCCAAGTTCAGCCTTGTTCGTACAATGAGGCATGCTTCTTTGGCGTGGCAGAGAATAGACTCGTTTTGGGAGGTCATAATTGTGCTGCTGATGAAGCCAAACCAATACCTCGCTGCTACATTGAGGTCCTTCTTTTCAATAGCTGCCCCAACTTCAAGCCACACATGAGTGTCGTCTGCTATCAACGGAGTCGACCACTTCTTCATGTTATCCGGTGTCTTTGTCCTGATCTTGTATTGACAGTCATCCTCAAGTTTCGTAGTGCATTCTAGGACAACATTGATGGTAGAAAAATCACACTGCACCTTCTTCCCCCTAACAACCATGTATTCAACCAACTTGAATTTGGTTGTTGGCTTCTTCCCTTATGGTATCAAGGCATTGTAAGTGTTGTATAACTCTCTGACCTAACTTGGAATGTACGGGCCATGGGGCTTGTCGAAGATCTGGAATTTATGTGACCTCAGGCAGCTCATAATCTCTAGGTATCTATTAATGATCCCATTAGTAGACAGACGTTTCTCCTTGATAATTGTCCTCAGTCGCTCAAGTCTTCAATCTATTCATAGACTTAGGAGAAGGACATTGTATTGGTGGTGCTAGGACCACGGCCTGTGCTGGAGCTAGAGGAGGAGTAGTGGTGGCCTGAGGTGTCCTGATCCTAGATGGATCGTTCATCCTTTTGGATCGTAGCTCAGCCGTCTATGCTACTAATAGTTCAGCATCCTCAGGCTCTGAAGTTGTAGCCTGATGCTCCTGGTACTCACCCTCACTCTAAGAAGTAGTGAGGTGAGTGATGTAGATACCGTCACTGTCAGAGCTGGCCTCCAGTGATGCAGGTGCCTTTCCTTTGCCCTTTCCTTTCCCACCAGTTGTGGGACTTTTGGTGTCCTTGGCTCTGGATGTAGCTGCGTCCTCATTGATTTTTATCCCATATTCCCTCTTGCGGGGCGGCATGTCTCTACTAGAAACTTTTGTTGTAGCCATGTCTACAAAAATATCAAAAAGACTTAGAACAATTCAAGCAAAAGCACTGAAAAGTAGTTGCAGACAGACTCGCCGAACAGGTCGGTGAGTCACCGAATCTCTTTGGCGATCTAGATCGGGATCGCCAAAAAGATTTGCTCAAAGATCTCAGAAAATTTGGCATGTCGGCGATGTGAAGGACCTTTCAGAGAATCGCTGATAGTATTCAGCGAGCAAGAACTAGCTCACCAAAAGTTACAGTGCTGAAAGGCATTGGGGCACAGACAAAGGGCGATCAAGAAGGACTTTTGGCGAGTCGTCGAGTGCATTCGGCTACCTCAGGTTCTCGCCGATAGTTACAGAACCAAAGGTTCACATCTAGAACAAAATTATAAGTGTTATGGGGAACCTCGGGGAACCGCCGAGTGGTTCGGCGAGCTCGACACAGCTCGTTAAGCGACCCAACGTGCCTACTTTCAACCCAAGTTTTCTAATTAAACCTCGAAGCCCCCCAAAACAACACCAAAACATGAACTTCCACAATTAAACTGAGAGCCATTACACCCATGCCTCCGGGATACTCAGACTTCTCCCGGTTTGGCCAAATTTTGCTATTTGATGACTTTTGTCCTTAAGAATGACGTCAACCGACCATCATTGGTTAAAATACGTCATTTGGCACAAATGTGGGCTACTTAGACTTCACCCGACTAGACCCAACAACATGCAAGCACAACCCCACAATTTTTAACCAATTTTAAGGCACAAAATCTTGGGAATTCAACAATAAAGGCAAAATGGGTAAAATATTTGAATTAACACAGGTATTCTAGCATACAAACACTATCAGAGGGGCCCAACACACATCACTAAGATAAACTCAATTGCAAAAATGAACAAATTTCTAAATTAGGATTCAGGGTTTGGAAAACAAACCTTAGATGCCGAATAATCAAGATTTGAAAAGCGAGGCGGCAAATATTCCAACTCCGAGCACACAATCAATGACTCAAATAGAGTAAAAATGCAAAAATATAGAATACAAAAGTGCGAGTGTGAGTTTGGGAAGTTCAAATGTGATGGAAAGTGAAAGAGTTTACAAGTTTAAACCTTTGGCCTTTAAAAACCGTCCAGTTCTCACCCATTTGTCGACATTAGTCTTGCTCGCGACCTAGTGGGCACTTACCTCGCCGAGTTTTACAAGACCTCCAGTTAATGTGAGGGGTCAAAACGACGGACTAAGTCGTGATTGCCGACCATTGCCGACCTGGTCGGCGAATCAGCTCATGGGCTCGCCGAGTTTTATATACTCCAATTTAAAATTGTCTTGAGTCCAATGGCAGTCCATGTCGGGCTCGCCGACCTCTTCGGCAAGTTGTCGACTGGACTTTTAGCTCGCCAACCTACACTTTTCAAATACAATCCACACTTCAGCCTGCACAATCAACACACCATTATTTCTAAAACAAAAACAAAGTGATAAAACCATGGGTTGCCTCCAAAGAAGCACCTTAGATAATGTCGTGGCACGACGCAAGTCCCCACTAAAGTTCCATTAGTGGGGTTTGCCTCATTTCGTAAGGTAACCCCTCTTCCAGCTCTGGGTAGAGACAAAACAACACTTGGTCCATTTGGGACTCTAGTAGCTGAATGAACATGGAATGAGAGGTTGCCATTTCATTTAGCATCAAGACATTCTCTGTTATCTCTTCCAACACTCTGTCATGTTCTTTTACTTTGTGTAGGATAAGTGAGAGGACCTCTTCAATTTTCCCACCCTCTTGCTTCTTTGTCTTTCGAAGCTCGTGAGGTGGGATGTACATGTCCTTCCTCCTCGACACATCTTCCAGTTCCTTTGACCTTTTTGGCCAAGATATATAGCTGACCCAACAATGTGGCCAAGTGTTGGTCCCTTTCTGTCTCCTTGTTGGTCTTGGCCACACAATCAAAGAGTTGGGCTGTTGTTTCATAGGATTACCCAAGCAAACAACCCAAAGAAAGTTGGTCAACCATTATTCTATTTTCGGGGCCAAGACCCCGGTAGAAGCATTTTAGAAGCATCTTATGTGGAATCCCATGAGTTGGACACTACTACAATTAGGTCTTAAATAATTGCCACAACTCATAAATGGACTCACCCTCCAGTTGTTTGAAATTTACGATGTTATCCCTAAGGATCATCAATCTTAAAGGAGGGTGGTCCATTGGGTCACTGTTGTTACCATATATGCTCCAATTCTCTGCTCAAAACAACAACACACAAAACCAAAACTGAAAGTAAATAGATTACTCTACAACTAACAAGAACAAAATTCAACTTAACTAAAGATTCTCAACTAACATCACTCCCCGGCAGTGGCGCCATGCACAATTTGGCATAATTCCCATGCCTTACCCTTCTTGGATCATGGATAAGATTCTCGCAATCAATTTAGGGATAATACATTCAACAAGGATAATATATTGATCAAATGAACTACATTACAACAATATAATTTCATACAATTGACCTTACTACAATTCACCCACATCGAAGTCATAAATTAGGGTCATGGGGATTTCATGGATTCATGGGGGATTTTTATCATAAAAACACCATAAATCAATAATTAAACCATAATATAAAATAATTGAATCATTGAAAACGTTTTGAGAAAGAATCCATGACTTAGAATGAAAACCCTAGGTTTTGGAGAATTGCATACTTTGAAATTGAGAGTTTGAGGACTTCATGGATAAAAGGCTAACCATGAATCAAAACTACCATACCTTAATTGAAGATTCCTCATGAGGGTTAAAAAAGATGAGTTATTGAGCCATAGACCTTGACTTCTTCTTCTTTAATGGAGGGTTTAGATAGAAATATTTGAGAAGGAATAAGTTTGTTTTGGGGTCTTGAATGAATTAATTAATTGAATTAGTTTAGGGGTCTATTATGTTTATATAGTTAGTTTTAATTATTATTAAACGACCCTACTTAATTAATTAATTAACCCTAAGACCCTCCGTTAACTCCAACTTAAAAACCAAACGACCAACACAGCCCTCAGTCACGAGACGTCACCGACGGACCATGGGTGGGTCCACGAGTCGTGCTGGTCAGTCGTAGATCAGACAGAGATTTTGGTTGGAGGTCCAGCCTTGACCCACAACCCCACCTACAGGGATTGGGTCCCCCCACGGATCGTGGGTGCCCTTTCGTGGGTAGGTTCCCTCTTTTGGCAGCTTTTTGGGGCTGCCTCAAGGTCCTCCTCACGGACCCTTGAGGGTCCTTGGGGTCATGTCTTGATGTTTATACCCAAAAACATTTATTTTTTGTTACCGAAGGTTATTTTACGACTCTAAACTTACATTAAACCCCATTTAGGCCACTAGTTTACACTTTAGGCTCTAGCTTAGTCTTCTAGTTTTAGGGGGCGTAACAAAATCAAATTATAAAATAAATGTTAAATAGTACCTCTTGCAAAAAACAACTCACGAAAAGAAAGCAATCCTAACATGGAACCACGAACTCAAAACCACGAAAGCAAACCTCCAACTCAACCTTTATTTGTGAGTAAAAAAATGTATAATAAGAGGATGAATACGTATGTTGTTGTACGCTTGGAGAAGGAAGTATTTTGCTGAAATTTTTTCTTTTCTATTTTATGATGGTCTGCGTGTTTTGGTAGGTATAGGGGTGGGGTAGGTTAGTGGAGTGACGGTAGTGGGGTTGTGGTGGGTTTTTATTTTTATTTTATTATTTTTTCTTTCATAATTAATATATAAGATAATAAGATGATAAGAATATTATTTATCTATTGTTGACTAGCAGAAAATTAAGTAACTAATAATAAATTGTAATTATAAAATACTATCTTATTTATTAAATTAAAATTGAAACATATATAATATTTTTTTTCTAAATATTTTCTTTTCTTTTAAAACAAAACTGATACTAATGTTAATGCAACTCTATTTCTTAGTTTTCCAATATTTTAAAATAAACTTACTAAAATAAGATAAAAATCAAAATATATAATATATATATATAAAAGCAACATGTATACACTGAAAAATGATGTAAGACCTTAAGTTCGGTCAAAAATTACGTGTCTACACTAGCTGGGTAGTTGATGCCACTAGGAGTGGATGGCTGGGAGGCCTGGGTTGATAATCACTCTTGCTAGCTCGGCTGGGAGTTGACTAGTTGAGTTGTTTGTCACTCTTGCTATTTGGGCTAGGAGTTGACTAGTTCTTGGATTCGGATCTAGATTACTCTTCTACCTTGTAGACTCAGCTTTTCTACGTACCTATCGTGTTTATGGGGGTCTGTTAGGGTTTTATTTAAATTTGTACCTAGTGTACCTTCTGGGCTTATGGGGTCTAGTTAGTTTTAGTTTAGTTGTACTTAGATTTAATTGTGGTATGCTGGTGTGCTTTCTTTTCATATCTGTTTTGGCCTCTGTTTGTGTCTATATTCTATCTTTTCTAATTATCTTTACCTTTCTTGCTCGGTCGACCTATGATGCCTACTAAGTACCTTGTTTTAGTACATATGCTACAAGTTGCATCTTCTCGTGATGCAGGTCCTAGTACTAGATACAAGCGGTGATTGTTCGTGTCGTCTTTTGTAGCTTGTGGATATCGGAGATGAGGGTGAGCACTTGGCGTTCTAGATCAACACGCCTCCTTATGTACTTTTGTTAGCTTGTCTTTTGCCGTTGAGAGGGCTTGTTGTGTTCCACATTTGGAACTTGTATTTATCTCGTTAGACACTTCTATACTCGTGACTTCCAGCTTCTGGGGGGCATCCTTAGTATATAAGTTTAGGTTTGCTTTCCGTTCTTTTGTCTTTTCTTAATGTTAGAATTACTTCTTGTTTAGTACTACCTTGGTACTCACTAGTTATTGTTTTGGGTACGGGTCGGCTCACCAACTAGTGGGTTTTAGTAGGTGTCATCATGACTCGGGAAGTTGGGTTGTGAGAAGTTGGTATCAGAGCCCACGTTCACTGGTCTCACTTGTATAAAGCTAATACCTAGTAGAGTCTTATGGATTAATGCGGAGATGTTTGTGTCCTATATTTGGGAGGCTACACGGTGTCTTTAGGAATTCCTCTCTTTTGTATCACTTTCTTGCAGTCGATGTGTTATTAGTTTCTGGAAATCTCACTTGTTTATTCTTTTCACCAGATGGTTCATATGCGCCATGAGGCGGATCGGGGTAGGGGTCGACCTCCCTTGATAGGTAGAGGTGCAGAACCACTCCTAATTAGAGATCAGGGTTCGGAGCTAGTAGGGGATCCTCTAGAAGCCCAAGTTTCAAAGCACTTGGTAGGGTCGGGGCTAGCTCAGTGTTCACCGGGACCGAATATAGCTCCAGAGCTCTAGGTAGCCATTAATCAGCTTTAGACAGTGCTTGGGGTATGCAGTAGGCCCTAGCATTAGCAGCAGCCAAGTCTTTAGGATCATCCTGCAATAAAGGCACCTTGGGCCCAGGTACAACCTAGGTGCCTAACTCGTGTTTGCAAATGGAGCTATGCCACTAGAGGAGTAGACGATGTTCGGGGTATTCTTGAAGCTTTCACACCTGAGGTTTTCTGGGGCTATGGGTAAGGATGCCCATGAGTTTCTGACTACTTGTCGTGAGTGGCTAGATACTTTGGGTCTCGTGGAGTTGAGAGGATCTGACTTCACTACATATTAGCTTGATAAGACAACTAGACAGTGGTGGCGTACATTTGTTGAGACTAGACCAGTTGGGTTTCCTCCGGTCACCTAGACCAAGTTTTCTGAGGCTTTTTTGTCCAGGTTTATTCCTTGCAGTATTAGAGATCACCTCAGGGATCAGTTCTCTAGGTTGGAGTAGGGTCCTATGATAGTATCTGAGTACGAGTCAAGAATTTATGAGCTCTCCCACCATGCTACTATTATTCGACCTACTGAGGAGGAGAGGGTTCAGTGCTTTAATCATGGGTTGAGACTGTAGTTGTAGATTGAGGCTCAGTCTATGGTCTTATTGGATCACTCCTTTTAAAATGTTACTGATCATGCCCGCACTATTGAGCAGCTCTGTCGTGAAGCCCAAGGTGGCAACGACAAGAGAGCTAGATAAGAGGGGTAGCTATAGTAACTCCCGCTCCAGGCCTAAAGATTTGTATGATAGGGTTCGATAGTGATTTCAGTAGGGTCGGCCTAGTTGTCATGTTCAGGCCTCATTGGAGAATCTAAAGGATGATCGATATAGCAAGAGTGAGGTTGGATATATTTAGAGTTATGGGTCCCAAGCTAGTAATTCTTGCCGTGGTGGTTGTTCTTTCAAGAGCAAATTATCTTCGGGTTGTTTTGACTATGGTAAATTAGGTCATTGATCTAGAGATTGCCCTTCGTGTAGACAAATTACTCTAGCTCCACAGACAACTCTACCAGCTCCACCAGTAGCACCTCCATCTAGAGGTTGAGGTTAGGGTCAGGACCGTCGTGGTGGACAACAGGGTATTCAAGGTGTTCCTCAAGGAGGTAGGTCAGGCGGTAGGACGGATGGCCAGAGTAGAGGCAGACTAGGCCATTTCTATACAGCTCCAGCGAGGGCAGATCTGAGGCATCGAATGATGTGATCAAAGGTACGATTCTTTTATGCCATCAGACCGCCTCAACCATATTTGATCCAAGCTCTAGATATTCTTATGTGTCTGTGTATTATGCTTCTCATATGGGTATGAGTTCTGAGCCTATGGCAGTGGCATTGCATGTCTCAACCCTCGCGGTGATTTTATAGTAGTAGATTAGGTGTTTCGATTATGCTTAGCTACTATCGAGAGGTGTGACACCCGGGATGACCTTATGTTGTTATATATGCTTGATTTTGGTGTGATTTTTGTCATGGATTGGTTATCTCCCTACTGTGGTTTTAGATTATTTCTCTAAAACTGTTACCTTAGCCATACATGGTGTTCCCTGGTGGTGTGGCAAGGCTCAATTAATAGCACACCCCAGTTGGTGTTATCTCTTTTGTTCAGGCGTAGAGGTTAGTTGCTAGTGGGTGTTTGTCTTATTTAGCATATATGTGTGATGTGAGTAAGGAGGTCCTTTCAATTGAGTCAATTCCAGTCGTCCGTTATTTTATAGATATGTTTCCTACTGACCTACCTGGCCTACCCCGAGAGTGTGATATTAACTTTTGTATCGAGCTTGATAGGGGTACTCGACCTATTTCTATCATGACATATTAATGGCTCTTGCGGAGTTGAGGGAGCTCAATGTTCAGCTTTAGGATCTTTTCGGTAAGGGATTCATTAGGCCTAGTGTGTCGCCTTGGAGCACTCCTGCTCTATTTGTGAAGAAGAAGGACGGTATAATGCCCATGTGTATTGACTATAGGCAGTGAGTAAGGTAACAGTGAAGAACCACTATCTCATGCCTAGGATTGATAATCTATTTGACCGACTTCATGGTGCTACAGTGTTTTTGAAGATTAATTTGAGGTCTTGTTACCATCAATTGAGGATTAGGGCAACGTACATCCCTAAGACCGCATTTAGGACATGATATGGAGAATATGAGTTCCTAGTGATGTCTTTTGGGTTGACTAATGCCCCTACCACCTTCATGGATATGATGGCACGAGTGTTCAGGTTGTATCTTGATTTGTTCGTCATTGTTTTCATAAATGACATTTTGGTATACTCACATAGCAGGAGTGATCATGAGCAACATCTGAGGATTGCGCTCTAGACTTTGAGAGATTGGTGACTTTATGCCACCTTCTCAAAGTGCAAGTTTTGGCTAGAGTCTGAAGCATTCTTGGGGCATGTGGTGTCCAAGGATGGCATCATTGTAGATTTGGCAAAGATTGAGGCTATTCGTGGTTGGGCTAGGCCCACTTTGGTGACTGAGTTCGGAGCTCATCGGTTTAGCAGGCTACTATAGGCGGTTTGTGGAGGTCTTATCCACTATTGCAGCACCTTTGACCCGGTTGA
>JAJOOH010014982.1:0-10521 GCA_029582605.1 Solanum gracilifrons | reverse complement strand
ATAAGAGTAAAACGGAGAAGAGTTTGTGGTACATCAATCAGGTATTCTTCAGTATTGGTCAAATAAATGAAATGCTCAGAAGCATACATGGGAACATTTTTCATGAACAATTCCTTCCTTCTTTAAGATTGTTTTTTAGATGTTGGAATTAGTTTAAACTTGATGTGCTGAGGAAATAAGAGTAAAACGGAGAAGAGTTTGTGGTACATCAATCAGGTATTCTTCAGTATTGGTCAAATAAATGAAATGCTCAGAAGCATACATGGGAACATTCATTTATCAAACATCCTTTTGTTTTTTTTTTGCTGCATGATCTAGGACTTATGTGATATGACAAGGCTAACAAAAAATTATCAGATAGAAGATTAAACATATAACATATCTTAATTGAAAGATGCAGAAATACCTTTCTATTGACAAGAAAAGTACCCTTCACAGCACAACCGTTGAAGAACAAACGGCACTGCATCAACAAAGGCTTGGAGGAAGAACAATGAGATAATTAATGAAAGCTTATTTTGGAAAATCAAATATAATAAAGTATTCATAGATTAGTTACCGGTTCCCTATTCCAAGATACACTCTCTCTTCTTTCTGCATCAAGGTCCACGAAATCAACAAAATTCTGAGAAAAATGATATGATTGATGGAGTTATACCAGCCCAAGAATAAATAAATATCAGCAGAGGCAAATGATGATGCACAATCCCAAAGAGTTTTTATAAGTTGATAATTTGCCATCTGATCCATATCCGTATCTTTATGTTTTGTAGTCTTAAAGTGATCATTCTTGCCAAAACTTATGTAATATTGCTGTCTTTCAGATGTTGCAGTGTTAAAGAAGCAAAATAATGTACAAGGAACGGAAAAAGAACAAACTCTGCAAGATAGGAAGCTTTTGGACTCAATTGATCGAAAGTAAGAAATTTGAAAAAGAGCAAAGAAAAGTGTGTCAGCACTTTATTGTGTTGGCCACATTTTCTGGGAGAGAAATTGTGGAGGCCAAATCCAAGAAAATGTGGACGCACTAGAAAGTGCAGGCCAAACTTTTGGGCAAACTTTTAGATGGTGAAAATTTGACTAGTATGGAGAAATGTAGAAGACAAGAAGGAGAAAAGTGTCAGCACACTTTTAAGAGCACTCCGCACTTCTTGGCAAAATATTTGAGAAGAAATTGGAGCAAAAGGTGTTGGCACACTTGAAAGTGTGACCACACAAATACACAGAAGAAAAATTCTGAAAAGTGTGATCCACATTTCATTTGGCGGGAACACTTGGCACCTAAAAAGGGAATTTTGGTCACAATTTTTAGACAACAGTAAATAGTCTTTAGGTCATTTTCGTATGGAGCTATTTGATCTTTTGAAGAAGAAGAGCAATCATAGCTACTTTTGCAAGGTTTAAAGGATTTCACCGTAGAGTATCAATTGATCTCCCAATTTATGTGACACACTTTCCTTTTTGTCTGTCCCAAAAAGAATGTCACCTTTCTATTATCATCAGATACACCTTAACTTTAAAATTCCCCTTTTACTCTTACAAAGTAATTTATAGCCACACTTACCATTGGAAGGTTCTTTACTAGCCCACGAAGAGAAAATGAAAAGGAGAAAAGAAGAGCCACTAGAGCAACTTCTTAAAACTCAGGCATCCTTCAAAGGATTTGAAGGTGAGAAAAGTTACAAAGGAAATGGGCAATGGCGAGGCCGTGGAGGTTGTGGGGGCCGTGGAAGAGAAAGAAGTTATACCAATAAATTCAACAATAAAGATAAGAGTCACCAGACATTCAGAGGTCGTGGCCGTGTCAACGAGGAGGAAGAGGGCGTGAAGCCTATCAAGGTACAAATGAAATGAGGTATGACAAATCTAAAATTGAGTGTTATAACTGTCATAAAATTGGACATTACTCTTGGGAATGTCGTAGTAATGTTGAAGAGACAGTTAATCTTGTTGACAACAACAATGACGAAGATGAGTCAACGTTGTTATTATCACTCAAAGAAGATAAAGATGATTGTAGTTCATGGTATCTTGACAATGAAGCAAGTAATCATATGTGTGGCCACAAAGATAAGTTTGTGGAGATAAAGAAGACGGTGAAAGGTAATGTGTCTTTTGGAGATACCTCAAAGATCCAAATTGAAGGGATAGGTATGATTCTGATATCCTGTAAAGATGGTGGCCATAAATTGATTAACAATGTTTATTATGTGCCAAAATTGAAAAGTAATATTTTGAGTTTGGGTCAACTTCTTGAAAAAGGATATCATATTCATATGAAAAATATGCATCTTTGGCTTAGAGATTCAAGTAACAACTTAATTGCTAAAGTGCATATGGCAAAGAATAGGTTGTTCCCTTTGAATCTTAAAACCATCGATGCAAAGCGCCTGAAGGCTAATGTGCAAGATGACTAATGGTGTTGGCATATGCGATTTGAGCACTTGAACTTTGAAGCACTCAAATCAATAGGAGACAAGAGCATGGTTGATGGGATTCCGTCAATCAACCATCTAAATCAGTTGTGTGAAGCTTGTCTTCTTGGAAAACATGCAAGGAGGAGTTTTCCAAAGGAGACTACATCAAGAACAAGTAAGCCACTCCAACTTGTACACACCGATGTGTGTGGTTCAATCGATCCACCTTCTTTTGGTAAAAGAAAATACTTCTTGCTCTTTATTGATGATTTCAGTAGAAAGACTTGGGTATACTTCTTGAAGAAAAAATCTGAAGTTTTTGTTGCCAATTTTAAAGCACTTGTAGAAAAAGAAATTGGCAATGAAATAAAAGCATTAAGGTCTGATAGAGGAGGCGAATTCACTTCAAAAGAATTTAATGACTTTTGTCAATTTCATGGAATTCGTCGCCCTCTAACGGTACCTTACTCTCCCCAACAAATTGGAGTTGCAGAAAGAAAGAATAGAACAATTCTTAATATGGCTAGATGTATGTTGAAAGCTAAACATCTACCAAAAGAATTTTGGGCCGAGGCTGTTTCTTGTGCAGCTTATTTGAGCAATAGTAGGTCTCCAACAAAAAAATGTATGAGATCAAACGCCTCAAGAAGCATGGAGCGGAAGAAACCCAAGTGGCAAGCACTTGAGAATCTTTGGCTATGACGCGAGTTCAAAATTGGCTATGACGCGAGTTCAAAAGGCTACAAATTGTACAATCCAAGCAATTACAAGGTAGTGGTGAGTCGTGATGTTGAAGTTGATGAAGAAGCATCATGGAATCGGGAGACTCCGAAAGAAAGAACATATGATTTTCTTCCATACTTTGGAGATGAAGAAGAACATGAGATCATGGCACCTGCACAGGATGCAACCCCGCCTCCTTCACCAATAAATCTTGCATCTCCATCTTCTCAAGAGGGTTCAAGTGAAAGGCCACATAGGATAAGGAGTATCCAAGAACTCTATGATGACACATAAGAAATTACTAATTTTGATTTTTTGTGCTGTCTCTTTGCTGATAGTGAACCAATGAATTTTGATGAAGCTGTTACTGAAAAAAGGTGGAGACAAGCCATGGAGGAGGAGATCGAGTCAATAGAGAAGAACAACACTTGGGAGTTAACAACTCTTCCCAAGGACCATCGAGCAATTGGAGTCAAATGGGTATACAAGATGAAGAAAAATGTCCATGATGAGGTAGAAAGATACAAGGCAAGACTTGTGGCTAAAGGCTACAAACAAAGGCATGGCATCGACTACGAGGAAGTCTATGCATCTATTGCCCGCATGGAGACAATCCGTCTATTGATCTCTTTAGTGGCGCAAATGAAGTGGAAAATTCATCAACTAGATGTCAAATCGGCATTATTGAATGGATATCTTGAAGAAGTCTATGTTGAGCAACCATTGGGTTTTGTGGTTAAAAATCATGAAGATAAGGTGTTGAGGTTGAAGAAAGCCTTATATGGGTTGAAGCAAGCTCCACGAGTTTGGAATAGTCGTATTGACAAATACTTTCAAGATAATGGGTTTACTCATTGTCTCCATGAATATGCTACATTAAAGCTCATACTAATGGAGATATTCTACTTGTTTGTCTTTATGTCGATGATCTCATTCTAACGGGCAACAACCCAGTTTTATTTGAAGCTTTCAAGAAAGCTATGTCCCTTGAGTTTGAGATGACGGACATAGGGCTCATGTCATATTGCTTGGGCCTAGAAGTGAAGCAAATGGAGGAAGGCATCTTCATGTCTCAAGAAAGCTATACAAAGGAGATTTTGAAGTTCAACATGTTTGATTGCAACCCTATGAACACCCCAATGGAAAGTGGAACAAAATTGTCAAAGTTTGAAGATGGAGAGAAAGTGGATTCCACTTTGTTCAAAAGTTTCGTAGGAAGTCTAAGGTACTTGACATATACGAGACCAGATATACTCTTTGCGGTTGGAGTAGTAAGTCGCTTCATGGAAGCTCCCACTTCCACTGACTTGAAGGTCGCTAGAAGAATTTTACGTTACCTAAAAGGTACGATCGACCTTGGACTATTTTATTCTTTTTCTAATGATTTTAATCTTGTGGGATATTGTGATAGTGATTATGCGGGAGATGTTGATGATAGAAAAAGCACATCGAGTTTTGTGTTTTTCTTGGGTGATTGTGTTATTTCTTGGAGTTCAAAGAAACAATCAATTGTTACTCTCCCGACTTGTGAAGCTGAATACGTGGCAGCGACATCATGTACGTGTCATGCTATTTGGTTGAGGAGATTGTTGAAGGAACTCAATTTGCCGCAAATTGAAGCCACAATGATTTGTGTTGATAACAAATCTGCGCAAGCACTTGCCAAGAATCCAGTGTATCATGATCGAAGCAAGCACATAGACACAAGGTATCACTTTATCCGAGAATGCATTGCCAAGAAAGAGGTAGAGCTCAAGTATGTGAAATCTTAGAGCTCAAGTATGTGAAATCTCGTGATCAAGTTGCGAATATCTTCACAAAGCCTCTCAAGTTTGAAGATTTTCAGAGATTGAGATCAAGCCTTGGAATAAAGAAGAAGAATCAAAATTAAGGGCGAGATTTGTGGGAATAAAAGAATTAATTTGGCAGCCATATTTGTTGAAATTACTTGCCACAAATGTGAAAATTGGCAAGCCACAAATGTGAAAGTTGGTAGCCCCATTTGTGGAAGTTTGGTAGAGTTTTGGTAGTCAAAGTTTGGTAGAATTTTGGTAGAGTTTGGCAGCCAAACTTTGTGGAAATTGGCTACCACATTTATGTCAAAGTTGTTTACCTACAAGTTTGAATTGTTAGTTTCCATTGATGTCATTAGTGACATCAAATGGACAGAATTTTTCTTATAAATAGAGCACTTATGCTCATTTGTAAGGACACACCAAAATAGAGAAGCAATAGAGAGTAGAGAGAGTAATCCACAAACTATTTCTTAGTTTGTGAGAAAATAGTGTGAAAGTAATATAATTGTGAGTTGTAAGAAATAAAAGAGTGTTGAGTAGTAGTCTTTTGACACTACCAAGTTTTTCATCAATATTATTGTATTACTTATTTGGGTATCATATTTACCCCTTTTAAATATTTGGTGTCGTTGTTATTCTCTCCCTATTGCTATTTAGTTTGGACATTATCCTGGGTGTGATTATCATTTTGTCCAACAGATATTTCTGTGTCACCAAAGTCACAATTCGTACAAAACTGCAAATTAAATAGGAAAACATGTATCTCCACCTCTCAATGATTACAAATTAGTCATTTAGTATAAAATCAACATACGCTCTTTAAACTCCTAAAAACAAAGGTTCCTTAACATTGTTTGTAGCTTATGAAAAATCTAGATTGTGCATAATTTAAACCTTCATTTTGTAATCTTTAACCCTACTTTTGGTTCAAGTGTAACTTTCAGTTTCCCATTTTCTTTAGAAGATGCTCAGGGAAGCTCTTTACACGGCATTGAAACTGTAACTCTGTACACTTCCTAATTTCAGGGTTTCACTTCTATGAAAAAAGAAATTATGCATACCTCATAGTTTTCATCTTTTATATATTCTGCTTTGACAAAATCTTTGGGACAATGCATAGCTAAATCTTCTGATATGAAACCAGTTCCATCAGTATGTATACGAGGTTCGCCGTCTTCATCTTTAATAATACAACCATTTTTTTTTTTGATAAAGGTAACATTTTAATAATACAACCATTTTCATCCTACAATTAATTAAAATAAAAGGATAAACAAATTTGCTAGACATATTTACCATAAAATCACTACAGGAAGTCCAAATATATGAAACAGAAAGTCACTACCCGACAAAGTATATCTTCTATTCTTTCAATGGTGACAGAAGCAAGATTCACTTGAAGCTTAATCGTCTTTGATAGAATTAATGAAAGCCTGCATGTATGCATAATATTACTATCTGCCAAGCTCAATAAATATTAAATATGATTATCAAGGAGACCAACCTGGCTGCATATCTTGCCATATTAGAAACCATATGCACATGCATGAATTGACACCTTGCTTGACTGATTCTTTTGGTAGAAAATACATAGGATCCTCCATCATTGCAAGTTTCAATGGACTCAAACCTAACAAAGTAGCACTTCAAAGAAGCTGTTTTTGTCTTCATCATAGCTGGACTTTTCTTCTTCTCTTTATCATCTTTATACACTGCACAAGAACCATATTGTCAGAAAAGAATTAAAATGCAACCAAAGGTTGTGATTATCAGGTGTAACAGCAATTATGATAATAATAACATTGACAATACCAACAAGAATAATAATGAAAGTGTGCCATGATGGGGACTATTGAAAGTCAGGAGAAGCATTAAAACTTGAACTGAAGTTGTATTATTTTTTAAAATGAATCAAGAGAACCATTAAAATATTCTGAGGAATATATTTAATGATTATGCCACAATAATTTGGAATATCAAGAATTACACCATTTTCCCTATTTCATAAACTCAAAGGAGTCCTCTTTTATGCGGCTAAGAAACATTTTAGACCGCAGTTCTTTTTTCATCTTTTCAAGATTAAAAGCTCAAGTGGAAGTCAAGAGAATCATTTGGAATATTGTGTAGAATACTCATTCCAAGAATCAGAAAACTTCCTTATATCATATTCTCGAAATTCCTACATAAGTAATCTTTCTTTTACGTTTTTAACAATGAATTTCAAGTTTACAACAAGCTGCTTTTTTCTCTTCTTACAGAATTGCAACAATTAAATAAGTATCAAGTTTCTAAGTCACTGTATGAAAGTTTGGGAGAGGGTGGTGGATATGAGGATGAGAAGTGGACTGCCCATCACCGAGAACCAATTTGGATTCATGTCGTGCATTCGACTACAAAAGTCATACATCTCGTAAGGAGATTGATGGGGCAGTATAGAGAGAGGAAGAGGGACTAACATGTGGTGTTCATTGACCTAGAAAACAACTTGCGATAAAATACCAAAGGGGATTCTTATGGCGTTGTTTGGAGGCTAAAAGTGTACATGAAGCTTACATTATGGCAATTAAGGATATGTACAATGGAGCGAAGACCTGAGTGACGACAATGAAAGGAGATTCAGATCACTTCCCCGTTGTGATGGGGTTGCACCAGGGCTCAGCTCTTACAACATTTCTATTTGCCTTAATGATGGACGGTCTAACGCGACATATACAACGAGAGGTGCCATAGTGTATGTTGTTTGCAGATGACATAGTTTTGATTGACAAGTCGCGCAATAGTATTAAGAGATATGTTGAAGGTTTGGAAACAGACCCTGAATCTAAAGGTTTCAGGTTGAGGAGGACTAAGACAAAATACTTAAAGTGCAAGTTCACTAACGTAACCCACATGGCAAATGTGGAAGTTAGGATTGACACTTAATTCATCCCCAAGAAGGAAAATTTCAAGAACATGGGATGAATAATCCAATGGGACGGAGATATAGATGATGATGTTACACATTGAATTGGAATAGGGTGGATAAAAATGGAAGCTTGCATCTAGTGTCTTGTGTGATAAGAATGTGCCACCAAACCTTAAAAGATAAACTTTTATTAGGTGATGGTCAGACCAGATATGTTGTATGGAGAGTGTTAGCCAGTCAAGAACTCACACGTCCAAAAGATGAGAGTAGCCAATAAGGATGTTGAGATGGATGTGTGGGCATACCAAGAGAGTATTAGGAATGAAGCAATTCGGGGCAAGGTAGGAGTGGCTCCCGTGGTAGACAAGATGAGGGAGGCAAGGCTGAGATGGTTTAGGCGTGTGAAGAGAAGATGAGCAGATTCCCTAGTTAGGAGGTGTGAGAGGTTGGCTACTATGGGTATAAGGAGAGGCAGAGGTAGGCCAAAGAAGTCTTGGGGAAAGATGATAAGACAAGACATGGCTCACTTGTAGATGACCTAGGAAATAACCATAGATAGGAAGATATGCAGGTCGAGGATCATGGTAGAAGGTTAGTAGATAGTCAAGCATTGTCTAGTTCACTTATCAGTATATGTTGTTTCCTTTGCTTCAGTTATCATATTATTTGTTGTTGCTACTTGTTCTCTTCTTAGTTGTTTTCAACATGACTTCTTCGTTATTGTGTATACTTTACATATTTGATTTGTGACATAATTACTCGAGTCGAGGATCTATCTAAAACAATTTTTTTACCTTCACAAGGTAAGGGTAAGGTTGCGTACACTCCACCCTCTTCAAACCTTAATTGTGGGATTACACAAGTATGTTGTTTGATTATTTGTTTTTTCTCTTTCATTTTTTATTTTTAAAAGAGAACCAACATGAAATTTCAAACAAAACATACCAATAACACGTTGAAGTACAATATACAAAAAAAAAGAAGAGAAATTCATAAATCAAGGAAAAGAATGCAGTGTTACCAAAAAAACGGTAACGCCTCAAGCCGACAAGAATGCCTTCCTCTACAATTATATTGGCACAACTTGTATCTTCAACAAATTTGACAATTAGTACATTGTCATCTCCCAGGGCTCTCTGTAAGTGAGTCCTTGCTGTGTTCAAGTATGGACCCTTGATAATTCAAAGCCAAATAATTTGAATAATGTCAAACCAAGAACTAGAAAATATAATTCTCAAGAGTACAAGGACACACAAATTAAAAACTATCATATTTTATGCTACACAGAAATCCTAATGCCAAAATTGATGGTCATTGAATGTGCTAAAATCTCTTAAAAACTGAAAGCAAATAAGATAAAGGTCTTTTGTCACAAGTAAAAATAAGAAAAACATTCTAACTAGAGAACAATACATAGAGAAACGAAATACTGCTAGAGAAACATTTCTCTTTTTTATTTCTATGCTCAGTATGCAAAAGTTCTTCAATGGCTGGTAATACTCCCTCTAACACTTGATTGTAAAAGAGGATTCAGATGTAAGGAGGTAAGGCTTGCAATGTAAATGATCCAGGAAAAGAGTGACCACAGATTAACAATACGAACCTTGAAGGTACAGTGTCCATTCTGCTTAATGTGGCAATAATAGATATGTGTCTTTCTGCAATTCCAGTCTAAGTACTGCAATGATGAAGAAGGTCTGTAAAACAAGGTGCTCAGCATCACCTTAGACATATTTAGGCTAAGGGTACTCCACAAAATAGATGAAAGAATAAGCAGATACAGTACATATATTTCTGCACTACCTTCACCACAGGTACAACTTATGTGTGTTGTCTCTACCAATTAGCAATTGCGAAACAGAAAAGGAAAAGAGAGAGAGAGAGGAAGACAGAAACCCATTGTTATTAACTGAAGGTGATAGGGTAAATAAAAGAAGTCCAGGGAGTGAACAGTAATAACAGGATTTAAAATAAAGGGCCAGGATCTATTATATAGTTTAATGAGGCTCAATGGTTGAGATGAGTTTGATGGTTATGAATAACAAAATTGGAAGAGGAGAGACGCATCCAGAAATCCTGTAACAATTTCCTTCTCTCCTTCACTCTTCTCTTCTATCTTCGTCCTTATTCTTCTTCTAAATCCTCTTCATCTTTCCTTCTATCTGCAGGTTTGAACTATCAATGGAGAACCAAGTGTTCGTTTCTATGTTTTTCAATTTCATTTAGTTGTAATCGTATTTTCCATTCTTATAAATCATAAAATTGTACCACAAAACTCTTGTTATTACTATTTTGCTTCCTTTTCCTAACTGTTTCAAGTATTCTAGTCATAACAATTGGTATCAGAGCCTCGAATCTGCGGCCTATGTTCTGTCCATGGCAGTAGGAACACGAATGAAAACCATGGATGAAAAGTTACAGCAACATATGATCAATTACTGGATGAGATAGTTGAACAACAAAGGGGTATGTGTGCAACTCAAACTGGCATTCAAGGTACCCTTGAGTTGATTTTGGATAGGTTGACGAATCTGGAAACAAGACCACCGCGAGTTCAGGAGGGTGCTTTTCCAGGAGGTGATGGGCTCTTGCCAGTACCTGGTTTTGATGGTAGGGCTGTTAGACCACAAGTGGTTGTCCCTCCCCCCCCCCCCCCTCCCTCTAAATGGGAATTGCCATC
>JAJOOH010014975.1:0-18497 GCA_029582605.1 Solanum gracilifrons | reverse complement strand
GCTGTAGCGGGGTGAGGACCGCTATGGCGAGACAGTCACGATTTAAATCAGAAATAAACCCCAAAATCATTTTATTCTGTGATTTTCGACCTGAGAGCTAGGATACGACCCCATGTGAGTTCCTAACCATTTTTCACCATTCTTAAGGCTAAAAGGTAAGGTTTTAACTCCCTAAATCCATTTTTTAATCCATATAATGTAAACTAGAGGGTAATTATCGATGGGAGAAGGTTTTGATCTGAAAAATTATGGTGGAAAAAGCCCTAATCTGGGTATGGGGATCAAGGGTTTGATATAGGGTTGATATTATTGATTATAATCCAGGTAATTAAGTCTTGTTTATTAATCCTAACATTACATTGATTGTTTTTAAACCAAGAATAAGTGGAAATAATCCGGAAAGGGAAGGATCAAGTTTCTTAGGGGATTCAAGCTTTGTTCGAGGTAGGTGATGGTTGTGATTTCATGTTGGTGTGATATATGTTTGTAATTACTTCATTATAATGCATGTATGTAGATGAATGTTGCATTATTAATAACACTAATCTTAAATAAGTATGAACAAAGGACTACATGCCATGAATCACCTCTTGTTATATGATTGTAAGAATATACATTGTGATTATGATTGTAGTTTGTTGAATGGAGCGGGTGTCACATTCTGATGCACTAACTGGGATTGGTTACGACGTACCGGTATAAACATTGAAATGGGTGTCACAATCTGAAACACTAACTTGGAACGGGTACCACGTACCGGTACACTAACAGTTTGGGTGTGAGTTCCATGAGAGGACCATTGACTTGATATAACTGTATATCTTTTCGTTAGTATTTAAACCTGCTTCCGTATCTTTAAATGCCTTAGTTTTGGTTAAGTTGCTTAGCTTGGGTTGTAGTAGTAGTTCTCCTCCGGAGGGATAGTGTGGGTGTCAATCACGACGGTCGGGATCGCGACAAAGTTGGTATCAGAGCTTAGGTTTCGTTGATCTCGATGTACCAAAACAATTTTAGTATAGTTTTGCGAAATGGTACGGAGATGTCTATACTTTTCTTCGAGAGGCTATAGGACTTTAGGAAATCTCTTTGTTTTTTCTTGTCTTCTTTCGTGCTGTAACTTGATTCCAATTGATATCTGGCGATTCAAATTGGTATCTAATATCCTTCACTCTTCTGTCCGCAGATGGTTAACACTAGGTTCAACGACGTCAGGCCCGTAGCTCCCGTCAACGCGCCAACTGAGGAATCCGCAGCCAGAGGTCGCAGTCGAGGCAGGGGTAGAGTAAGATCTAGGGGTAAAGGCCGAGGAGGGACGACGCCTAATAGGTATGGAGCACCGGTTGGAGATGCTCCCATAAATGAGGCCTCTTCTGCGCACAGTGAAAGGGTAAAGGATAATGTAGAAGTTGAGGAGGAGGAGCATGTTAGACAAGAGGAAGAGGTACAGGCAGAGACTACATGTATTCCTCCCTTAGACCCAGTGTTAGCTTAACAGATCATGTCATTCTTGAAAGGATTGGTTGGTCCTGGAGTGCTTCCCTATGTTCAAGCAACTCAAGCTCCCGCCAATCCCCCTATTGTTATAACTGTCCCCAAGGTGGGTGGAACTATAGGTAATGATGCTTTCTTCTGTCCTTTGTTGGGTCCTGTTATGACTGGTAATGAGCACGAGATGTTGACTAGGTTCTTGAAGTTGAAACCGCCTGTGTTCCATGGTTCGGTGAGTGAGGATGGATATGAGTTCATTTTAGATTGCTATAAAAGGCTTCATAAGTTTGGAATTGTCCATCAGCATGGAGTTGAGTTTGTAACTTTTCAGCTTCAAGGTGGGATAAGCAGTGGTGGAGAGCTTATGTGGAATGCAGACCTTCAGCTTTACCCCCACTTACTTGGACCCAGTTTCATGCTCTATTTTTGGAGAAATATGTGTCTCGGACCTTGAGGGATCGTAAGGAGGATGAGTTCATGGCTTTGGAGCAAGGTGATATGTATATGGCTGCTTATGAGGCCAAGTTCCATGCTTTGTCTAGATATGTTACGCAATCGGTGACTACTGAGGAAGAGAGGATCCACCTATTTGCTAAGGGACAAAACTCTGAGTTACATGTATTATCTGTTTATATGACCCCTGTAGGAAAAAGCTTCAATGAAGGAACAAATTTTGTGAAGAAAGTGGAGATGGTGAGGCAAGACAGTCAGGCTAAGGCATTGGCTATGAAAGCCAAGAATTCAGTCAACTTTCAGGGTTCTTAATCTAGAGGTTCGGGAAGGCTGACTCTTTCAGTCTGACCAATTCAGTCTACTATGCCTGCTTCTATAGGTAATTACTCTGGAACTCCACCTCAGAATTTAATTTAGGATAGCCAAGGAACCTTACCTTCGGCGGGCAGCAAACCATCTTTTGATCGTACTTGTTACAACTGTGGAGAACCTGGGCATATGAGGAGTTATTGTCCCCACCCATGCATGTTGGATTCCCTACAGTAGCAGTCTAGAGTAGTGGTACCCATGGGAAATGGTAATAATGGTCAAGGGCGTTCACAAGGTGGGTGAGGAGGAAATCAGCGAGGCCGCGGAGGTAGGGATATTGGTAACGCAGGCAAAGGTGCAATGCAGCCAGGCAAGAAAGTAGCCCGTCAAGATGACAGGGCTTAGTGTAATGCCTTTTTGGGCAAGACCGAGGCGGAGATGTCTGTCGTAGTGATCACAAGTACTATTCTTATCTGTGACTAGATGGTTAATATGTTATCTGATTCGGGTTCTAGTTATTCTTATGTATCCGTGCGATTTGACTCAAAGGTTGATATGATTTGTGATATACTTGATGCCCCTATCCATATTTCTACCCCCGTTGGAGAGTGTCATAGTAACCCATGTCTATCGTTCTTGCCCTATCTTGTTTATGGGTTTCCAGACTTGGGTTGATTTGGTGATTTTGGATATGACTGAATTTGATATAATCTTAGGAATGACTTGGTTGTCCCCCTATTATGTTGTGCTGAATTGTAATACTATGTCTATGACTCTAGAAATTCCAGGAAATGAAAAGTTAGAGTGGGAATGGGTGTACAAGCCTAAGCAAGCTAAGATCATATCCTCCATTTGGGCTAGGAAACTTTTAAGGCAGGGTTGTTTGGCATATTTGGCTCATATTCGGGATGTTAAGGTTGAGTCTCTATATATTTAGTCCATCCTTGTGGTGTCAGAATTTAGAGAAGTGTTTTCTACTGATTTGCCTGGTATGCCTCCAGATAGAGATATAGTTTTTTGCATTAATTTGGAACCTGGTACCCGCCCGATTTCTATCCCTCCATATCGCATGGCTCCGACAGGATTAAAAGAGCTTAAGGATTAAATCCAAGAACTTTTTGATAAAAGATTCAATTATCCTTGTGCTTCCCCATGGGGTGCTCTTGTATTGTTCGTTAAGAAAAAAGATGGTAGTATGAGGATGTGTATAGATTACCGACAATTGAATAGGTTCACCATTCGAAACAAGTACCCATTGCCGAGGATGGATGATCTTTTTAACCAATTGCAAGGAGCATCAGTTTTCTCTAAGATTGACCTAAGGTTTGGCTACCATGAGTTAAAGATTACACATGAGGATGTCCCCAAGACGACATTTAGAACCCGCTATGGGCACTATGAGTTTCTAGTTATGTCGTTTGGATTGACAAATACGCCTACAAATTTTATGAGTTTGATGAATGGTGTGTTCAAACTATTTCTAGATTCATGTGTTAAAGTCTTTATTGATGATAATTTGGTGTATTCAAAAAGTGAAGAAGAGCTTGCTTTGGGTTTTCTTGGGAAACAAAAGTTGTATGCAAAATTTTCTAAGTGTGAGTTTTGGTTAACGTTGGTTGCCTTTTTGGGGCATGTGGTTTCGGAAGAAGGGGTAATGGTTGATCACCAAAAGATTGAAGCGGTTAAGAATCGGATTCGGCCTAGCTCTGTTACTGAAGTTAGGAGTTTTATGTGTCTCACTAGCTACTATCGTCGGTTTGTGAAAAACTTTGCGTCTATTTGCAAAGACTTGACAAATTTGACCAAAAAGGATATACCATTTTAATAGACTGTAAAATGCGAGGAGAGCTTTCAAAAGCTCAAAACTCTTTTGACCACCGCACCTATTCTAGCACTACCCGTTGAAGGTAAAGATTTTATTTTTTATTGTGATGCTTCACATTCTGGTTTGGGTGCTGTGTTGATGCAAGATCAGAATGGTATAGCTTATTCATCGCGACACTTAAAGGTGCATAAGAGGAATTGTCCTATGTATGATTTAGAGTTGGCAGTAGTAGTATTTGTTCTTATGATCTGGCGGCATCATCTTTATGGTTTCAAGTGCGAGGTGTTTACTGATCATCGCAGTCTACAACATGTATTCACTCAAAAGGATTTGAATTTGAGTCAGAGAAGGTGGATGGTGTTACTTAAGGATTATGATGTCACCATTCAATACCATCCAGGCAGGCTAATGTAGTGGGAGACGCTTTGAGTCGAAAAACAATGAGTATGGGTAGTTTAGCTTGCTTGAGTGTTACTAAGCGACCTCTGGCTAAGGAAATCCAGGCCTTAAAGTCTATATTCATGCAGTTGGGCATCTCAGAAAGAGGTGGGGTGCTGGCTAGCATTAAGGTTAGGGCCACGTTCATTGAGGAGAACAAGGCCAAACCGTTTGAGGATGAAACTTTGAATGAGATTAGAAAGAAAACTGTGATAGGTAAGGCACAAGAGAACACTCTTGATGCGGAAGGTGTGCTCAATTTTGAAGGAAGGATTTTTGTCCCTAAAGCGGGCAACTTGATTAAGAAATTGTTGACAGAATCCCATGGTTCGCGATATTCCATTCATCCGGGTGTGACCAAGATTTACAGACATTTGAAGCAATTTTATTGGTGGCCTGGCACGATGAATGATATACTGGAGTTTGTGGCGAAGTGTCAAAATTGCGAACAAGTAAAGTATGAACATCAAAGGCCTGCAGGTCTGCTCCAGAGAATGCCAATTCCAGAATGGAAGTGGGAAATGATAACTATGGATTTCGTGGTTGGTCTTCCCAAGACTTTGGGGAAGTTTGATTCTATTTGGGTAGTGGTTGACAGATTGACTAAGTCATTCCATTTTATTCTAGTCAGAATAGATTATAATGCTGAACAATTGGCTAAGGTTTATGTGAAAAATATAGTGAGGTTGCATGGGATGCCCCTCTCTATCATCTCAGACCGTGGTACCCAAGTCACTTCCAAGTTTTGGAGGAAATTACATGATGAATTGGGCTCACAACTCACTTTTAGTATAGCTTTCCATCAACAGATGGATGGATAGTTAAAGAGGACAATCCAAGTGTTAGAGAACATGTTGAGGGCATGTGTGATTGACTTTGGGGGATATTGGGATAAGTTCCTACCTTTGTGTGAGTTCTCCTATAATAATAGTTATCACTCCAGCATATATTTGGCACCGTTTGAGGCACTCTATGGGAGGGGATGTAGATCACCCATAGGATGGTTTGAGGCTGGAGATGTGAAACCTTTGGGGGTTGATTTAGTGAAGGATGCTCAACATAAAATGAGGAGCATCCAAGCTAAGCTTCTAGCGGCCCAGAGTAGACAGAAAAAGTATGCAAACCATAAGGTAAGAGATATGACATTTCAGACTGGTGAGAAAGTTCTTCTTAAAGTATCACCCATGAAAGGGTGATGACATTTGTCAAGAAGAGCAAGCTTAGTCCTCGTTACATTGGTTCCTTTGAGGTTATTGATTGTGTAAGGCTAGTGGCGTATAGATTGGCCTTACCTCCCAACTATCGGGGGTTCATCCGGTATTTCATGTGTCCATGTTGAAGAGATATCATGGTGACGGGGATTACATCATAAAATGAGACTCAGTGTCGTTGGACAAATACCTTCAATACGAGAAGGAACCGATTGCAATTCTCGATCGTGATGTCCGAAAGCTGAGGACCAAGGAGATTAAGTTTCGTGAAAGTTCAGTGGAAGCATCGTCAAGTTGAGGAAGCTACTTGGGAAACCGAGAAGGACATGCGAGAAAAGTATCCCCAGTTGTTTGTCGATTCAGGTACTATTCTACTCTAACTTTAGCCCTTTTTTCCTAGTTTATCACTCGGGGACAGGTGATGGGTAAATTGGTATCTATTGTAATGACATGTTCCCATCGTTATAGAAAAACCAACGGGGAAAATTTTTCGACCGGAAAACTTTTTCGTAGTAACTTGAGATTTCCCAACCTAGTCCAGATTTGGACTACATTGGAGCCAGTGAGGTCTAGGGAAATTGATAACAAATTGAAGGTCTAGTTATGGTTTTGATCACATGAGTAGATAGCTAAGACGTTAAGGAATCCGTACGACTTTACAGAATTGAATTTGGGCGAGTAGAACTCCCAAAATTTATCTTTGCGTGAACGGGTCTTTTCTGAGTGTCATGGGAGAAAGGTGTGTTATGGAATGGGGGTTTGGAATTCTTAATTTTGCTCACTGTTTCCGTGCAAGCCTTTGTAGTGGAATTATTCCAGCCAAGGTGAGGCCGTTGTAGGAGGGTGGGGCCACTGTAGCGGGGTGAGGACCGCTAAGGCAGGACAGTCGCGATTTAAGTATGAAATAAACTCCAAAATCATTTTATTCTGCACATTTCGACCTTGAGAGATAGGAGACGACCCCAAGCGAGTTCTTGAGCATTTTTCACTATTCTTAAGGCTAAATGTAAGGTTTTAACTGCCCAAATCAATTTTTTGATCCATAAAATGTATACTAGTGGGTAATTATTGATGGGGGAGAGTTTTTATCTGGAAATTATGGTCGAAAAATCCCTAATCTAGGTATGGGGATCAAGGGTTTGATCTAGTGTTGATATTATTGATTATAATCTGGGTAATTAAGTATTGATTGTTTGTAAACCAAGAACAAGAGGAAAGAATCCGGAAAGAGGAAGATCAAGTTTCTTAGGGGATTCAAGCTTCGTTCAAGGTAGGTGATGGTTGTGATTTCATGTTGGTGTGATGTATATTTGTAATTACTGCATTATAATGCATGTATATATACGAATGTTGAATTATTGATCACACTAATCGTAAATAAGTATGAACAAAGCACTACATGTCATGAATCACCTCTTTTTGTATGATTGTGAAAATATACATTGTGATTATGATTGTGGTTTGTTGAATGAAGCGGGTGTCACGTTTCGACACCCAAATTGGGATCGATTGCCACGTACCTGCATAAACATTGGAACGGGTGTCACGATCCGACACACTAACTTAGAACGGGTACCACGTACCGGTACAATAATAGTTTAGGTGTGGGTTCCATGAGAGGACCATTGACTTAACATAACTGTATATCTTGAGACTTGTGAAACTGTACATTGTTCGTAAGCGATAATTGATATTGTATATGTTCGGTGTATGTATGTTTATTATGTTGTAATGGCTTATGTATATTGTACTTAGTGGGATAGCTGCGTGATCCTACCAGTACACTGTGGTTGTGTACTAATACTGCATGTGCTATTTCCTTGTTGAGTATAGGGCATCTTCCGGCGTCTATTACTAGACCTCGCTTAGAAGATCGGTGATCGTCATCGAATTCAAAAGTCAACCAGTTCTTTCGGGCTGCCATGAGTTCCCTTTTGTTTATGTCCTCATTTCGGACTTAGACTAGTGCATTAGGATTTCTTATGTTTAATTGGGTTGTACCCATATTCTTAGACTTTTGTTTGGAGTTTATGGGAACTCCCTATTTCTTTTCCTTAGCATTTAAACCTGATTCTGTATCTTTAAATGTAATAACCTGAACCGTCGTTATTTAGGAAATCGAAACTTTGAGAAAAATATTGGGCCACTGTCCTGCCAGGGTGGGCCAGATGCCGCTAAGGCAGCAGCACCACGGCTGGGTAAGCTGGCGCCAAAGCAGGATATGCGAGACAAAATGTAAATTACGTGAAATCTTATTTTCTCCTTCTTCATAAAATAACTAGATTAGATGTAAATCACCCAGAAACCCTCCAAAAAGCTGCTCCAATCTTGGGGAAGGACGGAGGAAGAGATTCTAGCGGGAGGATAGCGATATCTTGCGGATTCTTGGCCAATTTCATCGTCAGGTCATTCGGAAAACCAGAAAATTATCTACAATTCCACCGTGCAGCTTCTCAGTGCAAAGGTACACTAGGTATTATCAATTGAGTAGTTATAAATCTCTGCCCACTGCGTAGGGTAACGGTAATCAATGGTAGGATTCATGTGTAGATCGTTGTGCACCTAACAAAAGATGATTAAATCATTGGAAGGGTCTTAGATGATGAACTAGGGTTGCGTATGATCAATTTATATGGATATTGATATGTGTCGAGGTATTGTTCGCAGTGATGGTTGTAATTCTAAGATTGGGTGATGTATGTTGTTCTTGATTCATGATAATACGTGTATGTATGCAATGTTACACCACACTATTTGTAAGGAAACAAACGAATGATGAATTCCATGAATCATGACTTGATTTTATGATTATGAGAATGTACTTATGATTGTGATTGTGGCTTGTTGAATGGATCGGGTGTTGCGTTTCGACACACTAACTTGGATTGGTTGCCACATTTCGGCATAAATATGGGATCGGTTGCCACGTTTTAGCATAAACATTGGATCGGGTACCGCGTTCTGGTATGCTAACAATTTGGGTTTGGGTTCCATGAGAGGACCAATGACTTAACATAATTGTGTGTTTTGAGGATTGTGAAATTTTTTGTGGTTAGTAATGATAAATAATATTGTAATTCCCCGGAGTGGTGATATGGCTATGAGGACTTATATCTAATTGTTCTTTTGTGTTGAATGAGCTTGTTGCGTATCGTGTTGTTGAAAGAATCGGGAAGACCAAGGGTTCAAGGGTCGTAATAATTGAGAGCAAGGGATGTCTATGTGTTGTAAGGGCGAGGAATTTTGGGGGTAGTGTACGTGATGTAGTTACTTAGGTGGATTTCACCTTGGAGGAAGGAATTTGTGGTTAGTAGTAAGGGTGCTAGTGAAATCCTAAGGTATTCTTGAGGGGGTAAAGGTGGAGAAGCGAGTGGTTTATTGCATATTCTTGCTAGTTGATTTCTTATGTTATGCGGTGGGAGTCGGGTTGACCGATGATGCCTACCAGTATGTGTGGTTTTATACTGATACTGCTCTTGCTATGGCATTTTGGGCATAGACTGGATGCAGGTTTGTGATGTTTCATTAGATGAAGATGAAGAATTCTCCAGCAACTTCTATCTTCCCTTCCGCATGGTGGGAGTTGTATTTTATTTATTTTGTCCAGTTGGTACTCTTAGTAGCTCTTTTATCTATTTAGACTAAATCCTTGGGGTTTTTAGTTACTTTACAAGCTGTAACCCAAAATTGTTTAAAAGTTTTTATTTATGAAACTCGGTTCTTTCCTTTATTTTCGTTTTTCTTTAATTTTCCGCATGTTTAAAATATTGGGATATTTGGGTTCTCCTGCTTAGGTGTTAGAGTAAGTGCCCGCACGGCCCGGTGGGTTGGATCGTGACAAATTGGTATCAGAGCGTTACCGGTCTCCCAGTACAAGAGCAAAATGTGGACTAGACTTATATGGATTGGTGTGTTGACGTCCACATCTAATCCTCAGGAAGCTAGGAAGCATTCTAGGAAGTTGTCTTATCTTTTCTCTCCTTCGTGCGAGTGTCGCTTGTGGTATGAGTTGGTCAAATTGGTATCTCCCGATTCCAATTTGTATCTCAACAAAGTGAACAGGGCATTGTGGTCACGACCGAAGTGATACAAGCAAAGCAAATTGGGAATGAGAAGGTTCCAATTGGTATCTGGCCCTACGGACGGTGTAAATTCATGGATGAGCAGTAATGGTTATCCGTGGAGCGGAGTAGCTAATTAAGAATTTGGACTCCTCTATGCATATAAATTGAAACTGTGAATGCGTGCTTCTTGTTCTGAATTATCTGTGAATGTGAATGTTGTTTTGCCAGAATGGGATGATATGATTGGATGCATGGTAAATTCGTGTCTGAACTTTGTTATATGTAATATGCTGGTTGGATTGTTTAAATTATGCAAGTTGTAATTGCTTGAGTATTGTGAAAATTCATTGTGAGAAGAAAGTCAGAACTAAGTTGGTGCGAGGGTGTAGATAATTTACAAGGTGATTCGTAAATGGAATCTGGACGTGCGTCGCGACCAACTAATAATCATGTGAATATTTGGGTGTATCCTGTGAACGAGGATGTTGTAGTGTTGAAGTAATGTAAAGGGATTTTAGAGCATGTATCGTTGGGTTAACTTGGGGTAGGCAACGATTATCCTAGCTAGGGGGATTCATTATTCGAAATGCCTAGTTATAGACGGGAAATCTAAGGGAGGTTCAGAGATGAGAAGAACCCCAGAAAAACTGTTGACATGGGTTTTATTTCCGTCAGGGATGCAGGGGCGGGATTTTCCCACCAAGGCGAGGCCGCTAGTGCGGGATTTCTCCCGCTAGAGCGAGATAGGGCGAGACAGAACCTCAGCCATGTCTCCCTTATTTTCCCTAATCACAATTATGGACCCTAATCGTACCCGAACTAATCCGTGCAATCCAATCAGCGTTTAGCAATCGAGAATAGCTTATGAAACGTAGTAATTAACTATTTACTGCAGAAACAACATAAAAATCAGCGTCCATGTGCTACAAAAACATAAGGAAGGAAGAAAATATAAAGGTAAAGTTTGTCCTAAATTACAAGCCCAAAAAGGGGCAAGAAATAATCAAGGACACTGGGACTGGGAGGTGTCCACATCAGAGTCTAGATCCTCCGGGGGTACAAGGCTATTCACGGACTCATCCATGAAAGTGAAATGCTGGAAATCTCCCTTTTCGACTCAAGGAACCTCCTGTCTGGGAGTGACGCAGGTGAACATGAACCTCACAGCCTTTCATATTCGGACCATCAGACGATCCTTCTCCAGACCCTTCCTCCTCTCCTGGCGCAGCTCGCGGCGGAGCATCTCAACCTTTAAGGCAGTGATGTGTGGACCCGGAGTGGTGTCAACAAAGGAACGCCACAACCTCCTCCAGACGGCTGCTAGGTCCTCATCTACCTGTGCACCTGAGAATGGGGGCTGGGACCGAGTGGGGTGAGTGTCATCGCCTCCCTCGTCGTTTGTCTCCAAAGCCACCTGACTGCTACAGGCTCGACATGTCCTCCTCCTCTTATTCCTAGAAGTAGAGCCTTGTCGAACTAAAAGAGGTAGGGGGGATCCATATGGAGTACCTCATCAGTATCTAGGAGGGGCACCCCCGCCTGCTTGCACAACGCAGTGATAAGTTCGGGCAGGAAGAAGTCGTTTTTGTTGCCCCGATAGAACATCTTCCACTCTGAAATGATCTGCGCCCCCACATTTAACTCGATGCCCTGCACCGCGCATGCCACCACCAAGTCCCAAGGGAACGTCACATCTGTGCGATTGCCCGATTGGCGAATCCTCCTAGCGACCAAGTGAAGCCACCTCTTAGCATCTGGTGACCAGACTGCACTAGTAATCCCCTCAGTAGTAGGCCAATCTACCCTATTTCGTTGTACGTTCCACCAGTGTGTCCCTCAGCCAGCCCAGATCCATCCCCCTTAGCTTAGCCTCATACTCAGTATTCGAGGCCTCAGGAAAGATTAGTACCTCATTTATAACAGTGGCGTTCAGGGGGATGTCAACTTCCCGAATGCGAATGATGGGGTGAGGGTCGTTCCAGTGGACGGTACGCAGGATATCATAGAACTCCCGCACCCAGTCAGCATGTGCGGCAAGGGGAGCCTCAGTCAATGGAGTTCACCAAAACTCTATCAAGAGAGAATAGAAGGTTGGCTCCTTCTCCTCCAGCCGGAGTAAGACAAAGCCTCTCTCACAACAAAACTTGTTGTTCCAGAAGTTATGGAATCTTTCTCGAGTAGCAGCGTCGGGAAATCGTATGAAAGGTATGTTTTTCTCATTTAGACCAGACATTTAGAGAGCCTGCAGGAAGTTAAATTATACATTAGAACACTGAGGATTAAGCTGAATCTGGTTAAAATGAGAAGGGAGAACATTCTAAGTTAAGGGATGCAGGCCACTGGTCTGGCATGTCCCACCACAACGGCCGAAATCCCGCTAGAGCGGGATGATAGAGGCCGCCAGAGCGGGATGATGGAGGCCGCCAGAGGGGGATGAAGGTCGCCAGAGCGGCCTTTATCTGGGATGAACAGCAGGTGCGATCATGGCACCTCTTCGTCCCAAAATCCTCATTTTTTACATAATTTTAGCAGATTAGAGTATATTAAGTACCCTAGAATCTAAATATGCTATTATTTCGGCAAAATAACCCCTAAATACCCCTCAAATTCAGTTTTAAATTAAGCGGTTTTTCAACTTCTCCCAACCATTTTGGCACCAATTTAACTGTATATTTATGAAATCCTTACGCCCAGGACGTTGTGGAGACATCGAAAACGTAAGGGAAATACCCATGCTACGCTTTTATAGCAAATCAAGCAACCTATTTTCACAATTTTGAAAAACTACCCCAAGGCTATTCTAACCAATCAATTATTGTCATTCATTCATAGCTAAGTAAATAACGAATTAAAGAGAATAAGGATCATGAATGTTACCTTAATTTTGACGTTCGGAGCGGAGTGATCGGGAGTGTTTTGGTAATTTTGGGAGAGTTTAGAACAAATGAGGGAAAATGAACTTTTCTCCCCTATGTACTGTTTCTCGATATCCCACTGTCTCCCACCCTAGTGGGAGATCCCCTGCCACAGCAACCCCGCCTCAGCGGAAGGGTTACTGCCCTAGCGGGTCAGGCTGTGTAAATTAAACGCATTCACTTCTTCGTGTGTTGCCTTAAATACATAACCGACCCCTTTGAGTATAGCATTTTGTGTCTCGATTGAAAGAGTCACCATCCATCGTGGTTTCCGTAATGGACCAATTTGGTAGTTAGAAGTATTCCGAATAGGAGCGTGTGATGTCCGTGAACTAGTAATTCGGGGACGAACGAGGGGTAAATTGGTATTTATCGTAATGAACCGAACCGTTATTATTTAGGAAAAGTGAAACTTCGAGAAAAATAGTGGGCTATTGTCCCACCAGGGTGGGCCAGATGCCGCTAGGGGGCGGTGCCACAATGGGGTAAGCTGGCGCCAGAGCGGGATAGGTGAGACAGGATGTAAATAACGCGAAATCTTATTTCCTCATTCTTCCTAAATTACCTAGATTAGACATAAATCTCCCAGAAACCCTCCAAAAAGCTGCTCCAAGCTTGGGGAAGGAAGGAGGAACAGATTCTAGCGTGAGGATGGCGATATCTTGCGGATTCTTGGCTAATTTCATCATCACGTCGTTCGTAAAACCAGCAAATTATTTATAATTCCTATGTGCAATTGCTTGGCACCTAGATAGGCTAGTTTTTATCAATTGAGTAGTTATCAATTTGTGCCTACTGCGTAAGGTAATGGTAATGAATGATAGGATTCATGCATAGATCGTTATGAACCTAACAAAAGATGATTAAATCATAGGGAGAGCCTTAGATGATGAACTAGGGCTGAGTATGGTCAATTTATGTGGATATTGATATGTGTCGAGGTATACTTCAAAGTGATGGTTGTGATTCTATGATTGGGTGATGCATGTTGTTCTTGCTTCATGATAATACATGTATGTATGCAATATTGCATTATTGGCCACACTATTTGTAAGGAGAAAGACGAATGATGAATGTCATGATCCATGACTTGATTTTATGATTATGAGAATGTAATTATGATTGTGATTGTGGCTTGTTGAATGGATCGGGTGTTCCGTTCCGACACACTAACTTTGATCGGTTTCCACGTGTTGCGCCCAAATCGCACACGCAAGTTTATGTGGTCGTTCAAGTATTAAAGTGGCTCTTATAAAGAGTCGGGTATAGTACCCACAGAGACTTACGATAAGAATAACTTGATTGTTCCAATATGTTCAGCTAAACACAAAAGTTATCAAGATTTCAAGAGTGATTTATTTTATAATCTAAAAGTTAAACAAAATTAAATAAGCGCGATTCAATTTCAAAGGTATCAAACAATGATTAGGTAAAGTCCAGAGCTACAACTCTTATTCGGATTCAGGCAATTTATATTATTTCAATGGATGCTTATCAACTATCGAATCAATGATCACAGGGTTAAATATATGATTATGGTCTACCGACCTCTAATCACCTACGATAAATAACAACCTAACTACATCATTGAGCGAGGATAGGTTGGACCAAGTACCGAGCATTACGATTTCTTCATGTATAGTGAACAAGCATGGTTTGTAGGTATATCCCTATCGTAGATACAAATTAACCCTAATTATTAAGAGAAAATCATGCTCCTTATGCTCCACGTTCTATCCTCTTATTCCTCTCCCAAGTTCAATTCGGACAATGTGTTTATTTGAATGATGATCAGGCACGAAATACGAAAAACAAGAACATAAGAAAGATTCATATGATAATCAATATTAACCCAATGAAAACTCAATAAATTACAATCATCAAGTAGCCACAACCCTAAAACTAGGGTATTTAACTACTCATAACAATAGTTTCGATCAAGCGATGTTTAATTATCATAAAGAGATTGAAAGTGAAAGTAAAAGAGTTTAGGAAAGAACCCTAAAATATGACGAAATAGCTCTCCAAGTCGTCGTTATTTAAAACCCAGAAAAAGAATACTTAATAAAATAAAATCTGAGCCTACTTATAATTAAGTCGAAATGGCCAAACCTTGCAACTGTGGCGCGTCACGGAGGTGGTTCTTAAACTTAGGTTTCTCCTATTCACGACGCGGCTGCTACACGGACCACTCTACTTTGAATTCTAAATCTCACACCAAAATAAAATCCCCTCTCTGCAACGTGGAGAGGACACAGAGTGCTCTGTCCCAATTTTTAATTTGCCCTCAAAAAAGAAATTCCTCTCCGCGATGCGGAGAGGACACAAATTTAACTTGTAACTCATTTCTTCATCCTTATTTCTTGCTTTTTATCACTTAGGTTCTCTTGTGATTCCCGATGCGCATTTCAGTGCTTGTTTCTCCATTTAAGCTTACCTACACAACTAATCATGTTGGTCAGCATATATACAATACAAAGACTCAACACGACTATAAGTTAAAATAAATTGATTCCAAACTTGGCTTAAATGCGGGCATTATTAGGTTTCTAGGCATATAAATATGCCTAAGATTACTACTCCACACTTAGAGCTTTGTTCGTGCTCAAACACTTACTCACTACTCCTAGACCTAGAATCCCTACTATGGTATTTGTGCATCCGCTACTTTCTTCCAAGGATCTATAATCAGTTAACACATGCATAATTTCATTCAAAATAAGCATGACTCCTTTAATTGACTTGAAAACTTTTAGCAACCAACGCATTTAAAAACATGTGCACCATTAGATATCACCTATCTTTCATACAACAAGTGCCTAACTCCAAAAAATAGTCCGCACACTCAATTCAGCAAATTGAATATAATTTAAGGACTTTGCAAACATAGTACAGTCTCATTCAACTAAGACATCATACATGCATGCATTCAGAACCATACGCTTGCCAGTATGCACATCTCCACTAATAAAGCATGTTATGCTCAAAATCAAATAGGATTTGTTCCGGTTGTAATGTAGGCTTGAGGTAAGGTAGGATTCATTTAGATAGAATTAGTGACTTATCCTCCCTAATTCACCAGATTCGGTTTCCTTATTTCATTCACAACTTTTTCTTTTCTTCAGCCCCCTCTTTCTAAATAGTTTTCCACTAGTACTACGAACTTCGCCTTTATTTCTCGCTTACCCCTTTATTTCTATAGATTTTTTTTGACACTCAACAATAGACACCCTTGACTTAGAGATTTCTCTGGAGTTAAGGTGCACATTGTCCTTGTAAGGACCAGGGCCATTATTAAAGTATTATCCAAGTTAGCCACTTTCAACTTAGGCTTTTAGCCATAGTCGAAGTGCACAATGTCCTAAGGACCAGGGCCAATCTCAGATTTACAAAATTTATGGGGCATTATTTTACTTCCTCTTTTCTCTCTTCCCAACGAAACTAAACATTTCTACCCTATTTACTTTTCCCGCCATTTGCACTTATACATCTTATCATAGTGCATTAGGGAATTGGGATCAAAACTAACAGTATCAATAAATGGGATTCGACTTAATTCTGTGGGTTAGAACAAAATCAAGCCTAAAAGGCTCAATGGGGCAGTACTAGAGATATTATTTCTGAAAAGGCTAATATTCAGGACAAATCAAAGAAAGCCTATTATCATCTTCTAAACACAACACCACTTTTATTTCGCTTCAATAACATGCCGGGTAAGTTCTAGACTCAAATGCATTACATGGATACTACAAAAACTCACTGCTCATGGCATAAGTTCTACTCAAGATGGATCAAGCACAACAACTCAATCAGTTCATGCACAAGGTTCAAATTAAGCTTAAGTTGCAATCATTTAAGTCAAATACACAAGTTCAAATGCAAACATTCATACATTAACTTTAAATCATGCTTTCATACATTTTCCTTTTGAGGTTTCACGCTTTAGCACATACCAACCTAAGACTCAATGACAAAATTGCCCTTAAGACAGTCGTCATCTATCTATCATTGGGCAATGTGACTCAACTATGACTACTGGCTCAATCCTAAAAAGATAAAATATTTTTGTATTTTGTACGGTTCAAAGGGACTTTCTTTGGCCAAAGAACCAAAAACAACCTCCAAGGAACCCAAAATAAAGAAAAAATTTCGAATGTAGACTCTAACAATGTTCAATAATATATACAGACCAGAGATAATTTTCACCCTCACCCCACTCTTAAACATTAGGACTGTCCTCAGTGCTTTACAAAAATCAGAACAATACAAGAAGTAAGGTGAAAACACTCCCTGATCAATCCTCCATAGCATTACCCCCTTCCGCCTCATCACCGGCCTGAGCGGGGTCCACCTTCTCCTCGGAATCAAACTCTACGTCTGAGGTAGTATGCAGTCGCTCCTCATCGGTCGAGATGTCATTATCGATCAGCTCACGAAACTCAAGACCAATGCCAAGTAGGGCCTTGGTGTGGGCATTCAGCGGATAGCGCCTCTCAACGTCACCCAATTGCATGTCAATGAAAGCCAGGAAACTATTTTGGTGGCGCAACATCTCAAGGCGATACATCCTGGCCATGGTAAGCTCTTCTCGCCTATGGCGCTCTGCAGTGGTGAGAGTTGGCCCAAACTCAGTGTCAGGCCCTTTGGTCCTCATGATGTCCATAGGTGCTGGGAATAATGGTGCCCTGTAGTCCACGTTCTCTTCCGAAACACCTGCAGCACGACACAGACTAGTAATAAGACCACAAAAAACATACATGCGTTCCACATCGCCGATTTCAGGACAGCACCAATGTTCACCTCAGTGGCTGTCATCAAGGCATAGACCAAACAAACCCTATCCCGAGTGATATCCGTGTAATGCAGTCACGATATGAAACAGTGCATTACAATCTTCAGCCAAACCCGAGCCTCCTAAGCATGTGGGCATAGGGAAGAGACTGGTGATTAATGTTTCCGTAATCAAGACTCAACTTCCAATTCAAGTGTCTACGATCGTACAATAGTAATATAACCTAACCGAATGGGTTGAGGTCGAGTCCCAAGGGAGCGGTTCCTGAAAATTAATGGTTAACTGTAAAAAATGCTAAAGTTAACCATAGCGAAAAACATTATCGAGTATAAACATACTAAATCTAAAAGGGATAATGCAAGCGTCAATTATAAATAGGGGTTTGTAGTCAAGTAACAACTAAAAAAAATAGCAAAAAGAGAGAGACATGATTCTTGGGATGTGACAGGAATACGGGATAAACTAAACTGTCGGGTACATGCTTTTGATAGTAAATTGTTGAGTATTTGTGACTAGGCTAGACTATATTGGGGGTAAATTCTTTCAGGAGCACCTTACCTCGAATCGACTTGGTTTATCTCGAACATCGAGTTGCTGCTTTAAGCACAGCCTCCGCCTTAGCCCATTCACTCTCTCGAGCTGAATGTGTGGGAGAAGGACTATGATTCACCATCTCGAGCTGAAACCATGTCGATCCAATACCACCGGCTATCAATTTAGTAGTCTTAGTTTAATGACCTCTCTCTTGAGCAAGCCGAAAACACTGAGGAAATTGTATTTGCAACTACAACTCCATTAAGTTCATACACAACTACTAAACGAAATCACATTTAAACAACAAATAAACCATAAACAAGCAAGACCCAACGAATAATCTAACCCATATTCACATAATGACTTCCCAAGAATTGGGGTTTTAGCTAGATATGAAAAACAGATAAAAATCGATACTAAAAGGGGTTACCTGTAACGACCCGAGAGCACCCCCTAGCCGTTTCCGGC
>JAJOOH010014963.1:0-10117 GCA_029582605.1 Solanum gracilifrons | reverse complement strand
TTCATATAACAAAATGTGAAATTTACTGATTTTCTAGTTCAAACACATGACAAACCATCAAAACACAAATTAATACTTTCTTCATCCCAAAAAATAATAGTGGTTCATAATTTGGATTTTTCTAAAAATTTGCAGCAACTGTGTTAACAGTGTAAAACCAATTTATTTTTCTTTAGGAACTAATGATTAGAGGAAATTTCATTTGGCTATTTGTTTCAACAACCAAAATATATCGCTACTAAACTCTTCTGATTCTGAATAAAATATCTCATCCAATCTCTCCTCCATTCACATACAATGTTGATAAGTGATGCAATTAGACACTTGATACATGTATAATAATCTTTTCACATTCACATACAATGTTATCGGGGGATGGACCCATGAAAGCATTGGTAAAATCATTCTTCTATTTCAGCTCACAAATATTACAGTATTTCAATAAGTTGAATCCTCTACATAAATAACTCTGAATATCAAATTTGCATGCACCATTTAATCAGTTATCTTGGAAAAATTATGTTTTCACTGTCCAGTGTATAAATCAGCCCCTCCTTGTATTACCATGCCAATTGTTTCTGAAGTAGCTAGAAATACTTGAATCAGAATAGAAAGGTGTTAGGTTTCTGCAAAATCATCCTACCTTTTATCTGGCTCTTTTGGAGTGACAGAATGTGAAAATGCCACTAACGGCAGTACAACTCCTTCCTGGAGAATCATGTTGCAGAACCTACTACTGTTAGTGCATAATTGAAACAAAGTGGCTGTTGCATTCTCCTTACCTCTTGCGGAACCGAACTCAACAACCTCAACAAGAACAAAAATCCCTCCTTCCTGATCAATTGTATTTCTTCCCTCGTGAATGGTTGCTTGATACGCTCTAATTACACCTCCCTAAAGAAGTATAAGCGATCGTTATCAAGTAAAGAACCCAAGTTGTAGGTTGGGATCGATCCCACGAGGAAAATGTTTTAGACTTTACTTTAACCAACAATTATATTCAATTAGCCAAAGTACTTCCAGAAACAAGAAATGAAAAGGGGAGATTTGCGAAACAAATTGTAAGAGTTCAGTAAGTAATCAATAAACAAAAGTTAATTCTGGTTTTTTATCAAGATGAGAAAATTAACTAGGATATACGTGTTCACCACATAACGCAGTAATTCTAGCAACCGCAATTATTTCCTAGTGTATTAAATGCAAAGTGATAAGTTAAGTATCTCTAAATCCTTGATCCGACATCTAGGGAATTTCACCCCGCACCTTGATCCGTCTACGTGTGTATAATTTACTAACCCTTACCGTTACCTCATATTAGACATCATAATCGATGTTTGGCTTAGTTATTACGTCGCACCAATCGACACTAGCCTATTAGATAGTATCACACTAAATCTATGTCAATAATTATTTTCTTGTTGATTAGCTCCTTGATCTGGCAAGTAGCAACAAGGCGAGTTCTAACGCGTGCACTCGTTAAAAAGACTTTTAAACGAAAGAATTATCAATGCATGCAAAACACTATTCAAGAATTACTTATTTACTATTCATACTTTGTTAATCGCTCATGGGTCCCACAACCCTAGTTCTGAAGTTTAGTTATCCATAATAGCAAGAACACAATTCATAATTTTAGATGAAGAAATCGTGAACTTACGTAAAAAGAATAATAAACCCAGAATTTCAACTTGAAATTGCAAAAGCCAAAATCTTCAAAACAAACTTAGGAAATCAATACATGTAGGGTTTTCAATTGATCTCCCAAATCACAAAGTAAAACTAGAATAATAATGTCTAACCCCCAAAAACGAGGTTTATATGCCCTATTTATAGAAAACAAATCCTAAATTAAAAGGGAAACGAATTAAGGAAAGTTTTGTTCAGGTACGCGTCTTCAATCCACGAGACCGACTTACGGACCGTCGATGGATCTACGGTTCGTAAGTCCCTTCCGTGAGTCAGGACTTGGAAAATATTTCAGCTTCCAAAAATCAGCTTCTCTAAAGCAAACGACGGACCAGCAGTACGGACCGTAGATCGATATACGGTCCGTCAATCCCCTCCGTAGCTCCACACTTTGAATCTTCAAAAATCAGGTACTTGAACCCTCGCAGTATCACTCTACAGATCAACAGTACGGTTCGTAGATCCATCTACGGCCCGTCAATGGACGCCGTGGTTCCACACTTGGTCAGATTTCCCTGATTTGTCCTCCATGCCTTGCCTGCTGATCTACGGTCATCACCTACGGACTGTGAATGGCCCTACGGTCCGTAGATCACCTCCGTGAATACCCTGTTTCTGCATTTCTTTCCGCTGTCTCTATACTTCCACACCTGAACATCTTTCTTGCAAAACATGATAAAAACACACAAAAACCAATATAAAAAGGCCCTAGACACACACAACATGTAAGTTAAATGTATTAGAAATACCGTAAACTCACGGTATATCAACACCCTCAACTTAATTTCGTTATTTGTCCTCAAGCGACGCATTACGACTCTAAACGACACTTGTATAGAAGCAAGCATTTTCAAACCCAAGCAATCACATGGCTCTCTACCTTTCTCATTGTTCGGGTGCACATTCGTTCTCTTAGACTCGACAAGCCAATTCATGTGGATCACACCATGATACAGATTGACCAACTGACACCCAACATACACCTTCTCACTATCACCTAAGTATCAACTTTCCGTCAATGTAACTAGTGCCCTTACTTCAAACGAAATTCCCTTTTCCCAAGAATGAATGACATTCATGATACAAGGATTTATTCAACACTCACGCTCAGAAGTAATTTCAAATACAGTTAGTGCTCAATGCCATAAGCTTGCCCTTATTTTCACTGCTTAGACTCTCCAAAATAGACTCTAGGATCACTATAGGACTTTCTTGGCTTGTAACGTAGGCTTAGGGTCAGGTGTGGTACATTTGGGTACTGCTTAGTCACTTTCTGTCGTCCTTGACATTACACTCAGCTTACAACTTCTTTTTGCCCTATTTTTGTCGTCCTATCGGTTTACTTTCTTTCCCTTAATGTTCTTCAATCACGAATGTGACTTCAGACTTTGTAGCTCTTTTTGCTTTTATTTTATTTTATTTTATTTTTATTTATTTTTTTCATCACTCTTTTCATACCCATTTTTTTATTTTCAGTTCCCTCTTTCATAGCCACCCTTAACTTATGGATTTTCCATTAGTTGCGGTACACAATACCCGATGTCAGGTCAGGGCCAAGATTGAAGTTACTTTTTACATTAGCCACCCTCAACTTAGGCTTTTGGCCTAAATCGAAGTGCACATGTCCAAGGAGGGACCCGGGCCAACATAGTAGATTATGGGAAAGTGAGTTCAGGATTTAGAAAGAAATGGTTTAATTTTAGGCTCAAATTATTTGGATCAAAGGAAGCATTTATTTAATTGGGTTGGATCCTTCTTTTAGGCGATTTGTGGATTTTCAGAACAATGGCCTATGATCACTTCCTATCCTCTAGATTGAATTGTCTTAGCAGGACTAACCAGGCAAGTTCTAGTTTTGGACAAAAACTGTTTGAACACTCAACGATTCTCACACACTCTTGGTACATAGTTCCATCATCAGGTTATCAGATTACCCGGTTCAAGTTTCAACTTAAGTCATGCCCTCAAGTTGGTTCATGATTATGTCATACTCAGAGCCGACACATTCAACTTATCGTAGTCTACAACTTCTAGCACACATCACAAAATCTAACAGGTATCATTTTTCATAAGCCATCATGCTTCTTTCTTTTTCATGCTTCTACGCATACGATCCTAACACATGCCGGTTCAACAACAATTAAACAGTCTCCTGGAGAAAAAGAACACAGGCAAGAAAACCCCAAGAGAGGATTCATGAGTTGGGTTATTCAGACTTCACCCTATCACTCACAATCCATTTACCCCACCCCCAACAAAAATAGATGCGATTGTCCCCAATGCATACAAAACAGTAAACGAAAATGGATTGGGTAAAGCAAACCTGGGGCGCAAAGCGCCGGCGAATCATCAACAAGCAGCGGGTCCGGTCTCCCGGAGCCCGCTGGAATAGTGGTGGTGGCACCCTCAGTAGTGCCCACATCTGCAATAATAGCACTCTCAGTAGCGCTCTATATCAATCTCACCGCACCATCAGTGGTGATCACAACATCTCTCAAAACAGGCTGAACCTCTGCAACTGGGGCAGAGATCGATGCCCCTGCAACTCTCTCACGCACCCTCCACTGGCGCAACTCTTCGTCTGCAATCAAAGCCCTCCTAGCCTCCTTCTCCTGCCAACGCTGTCTCTTGTGAGTTTTCTCTTTCTCTGTGCGATGAGAACGGTGCCGCTTGCCTTTGGCATGTGTCAGTGCAGACCCCTCCTTGACGGTCCCACTGAATAGAGCATCTAGCATTGTATCATCAGCCAGTGCAGTAGGAGCAGCTTGAGTCTCAACTGAAGGTGCAGCAAGAATAGCATCAACGTCAGTCCGGAGGCTGGCTAAATCAGCCTGCAAAGCAAATAGATCTGTGGCCGGGGTTGATTGCTCGAGAACTCGCAACTCGAAGGCATCAAGCCGCTTATTAACAGCCTGGACATTCTAGTCCATCATGCCCTCCATCATCGCCTCGGACTCAGCTATCGACTTTTGCATCCATGGCTGGATATGATGCAGCAGTGTGGCCATCTGAGCCTCTAATTTCTGTACTCTGGATAATGGGACAACAGTAGCTCCTAATTGTGGTGTGGACCGGGAAGAATTAGGAGCCACACTAGCTGCCTGAGATGAAAAGCCCGGGACAGTGTCGGCGTGGTCTGGGATAATGGGGTCAGTGCCCTGTGTCTGCCCCACTGTGTCTGCAAGATCAGTACCCAAGGGAGGTACCTCAATCTGGGGCTCTATGCGAGGTGCTGCCACATTTGCCTCATCTCGAATAAGGCCGATGTCCAATGCCCCTATAGGGTGGACTAACTTGTCACAATGCCAGATCGGCACTCCAAAGTTCCTGCACAAATGAAAAATAAGACATGGGAAAGGGTAAGTAGGGGAGGTCCTGAAATCCCTCTCGTGATTCTCTGCCAGCAGCATGCGGGCAAAGTAGATCTCTACTCCTGCTACCAATGATGCAACCATCACTGCTCTGTCCCAAGTGACCTGATTGTCAGCTTTTGTAGGCGACACTCTGTTACGTACTAGCAGCCAGAAGAACTTGGCTACAAAATTTAATGTGGCCTTCCGGATGCTCAACTGTGGAGCAGCGACCCATTCCGGACGCTCGCCATCTGCAGTAATGTACCTGGCCAACCATAGTAGAACAAACTCTCGCTGCTCAGCATTCCTCTGAAAAACGCCACTCTGTACGATGTCCCAGCGGTAATCAAACTCTGAGGTGTTAAGAGACCAAGAGTGGCCCGTGGTGGGACAATAGAGAATATGGCTAATGGTGGCAGGTGATATGTCCACCGGACAACCCCGGACCATAGTGGAAGTGAGAGGATCTTGGGCTAAGGGCTTTGACCTATTGGTAATTGAACTGCGGAGAGTGGCGGCATATGAGGCGTAGAACTCTCGCACCATCTCCTCACTATAAGTCCCTGGGTCTCGAGCCATCCAGTCACACTTGTGAAAGTTAAACAGCCGGTGGATGTCCGGGACAGTATGCAAGCTCCCTGTGAGGACTCTGCGCTTCTCTGTAATAAGTCGGGCCATTTTCTGTTTGTCATTGATCATCTTGGCATCCCGATATATTTGCCATTGACCCTCTACGCACCATCTATTTGGCTCGCCGGCTACTGGAGTGGGGTCATCATTCCGTGGTACTGGTATGGACTCCGAGCTACTTGCCTCATCAGACGAGGCTGCTTGGTCATTCTTACTAGATTCTGTGGCAGATTTAGCACTGGACCCTACAGCATGGTCAGGCTCAGATCCTGAAAGATGGGCAGACTCGGAGCCTGAAGCATGGTCGGACTCAGGTCCGGACATAGACCCCTCTGAATTGGAGGTAGCCCTAGTTGGTGATCCGATCAGTGTATGCTCTTCATCAGACTGGGAGACAGTGACTACGTCGGGAAGCACCTTCCGGGGGGTGCCTTTGGTGCCTTGAGGTGCAGTGCGAGAAGTCCTAGGGTTGAGAGGAACATATGAAAGATCTGTTTCGGTGTCTGTGTCCTCATCGATTAACCGAAAACTAGGGTCAACAGATTTGGACTTGCCCTATTTTGAGTAGGTGACCAGCATCTTGGGTGCCATCGTAGCTGCAGGAACGATATTAGTGCCACAACTAACAATACGCTACAAAAAAAAAAACTTTAGAATTGGTAACGACCCTCAACTGAGTCCACAGAAAAATTCAGACAGATGCTAGAGTGGTAATCCACGGAGGAGACCTATGGTCCGTGGACTTCTTCCATGGATCAGGGGGCCTGTCATATAGGTCGCAGATGGAAATCACGGAAGTGCAGAACGGTCCGTGGATGGACCTACGGACTGTAGTCCACATCCGTTGTTTCACACTTAGTGAAAATTTTCATGTGCAACCATTTACGAACCCCGTCTACAGTCCATAGATGGATCTACGTTCCGTAGACGGGATATCGTGGATGCCATCTGTGCCAGGTATCATGGATTTTTGGCTTTAGTTGTCAACATTCACACATTCTCATCATGCATTTACAACATTAAATTATGCTAGTTCGTCATTCTTAAGATTCCGACTGATTATTTTACCAAACAATTTAGACTGGTCGTGGAACCCTAAGTCGAAACCAACATATAGTTTTACGCTCACATACAATAATGCTACACAATTAATATCTATCGTTCCAAGGGCATTGTAAGTTTTAAGTTTATCATGCAATTTCATCTAACAATTACCCAAGGTCAAGACCCAACTCCCGACTTTCTATATTCAATCTACGAATCGAAATTCAAAGTGATGGGAAAGTCTATCACCTTGCACGCAACGAGGAGTGGAGTGATTGTGTGATGACAATATGCTTAGAAAGACCAAGGAGTCACCTCTTCGTCACTGACCAAACACCGGACCCTTTTTGTTAGATTATGGGATGGGTTATATTGGAAATGGAAGGGAAGTTGAGGAATTATGGAAGGGATGATATTATGGGGGAGTTATGGAGTGATTTAGGGAGGTTATAGGATGTTAAAAATGGTTTTGGGAGTAATGGAGGGAAGAGGAATGGTTTAAAACAAATGGGGGTTTTTTAAATAGGGGAGTCCGGGTCGAGTCAGACAGCCTGAGGGTTTGAACTCACGAGACCCCGTCTACGGTCCGTGAGTCCATCTACGGTCCGTAGATTAGGACCGTAGATCACTCTTTTAACTTAGAAACATTTAGAAGCTTACCTGGGATCTACAGACACCATCCACGGTCCGTGAGTTAAACGACGGACCATCGATGAGGTTCGTAGACCTCTGCACCAGACCATTTTCTGCAGATTGTTCGTGGTGTACCTGCACATGTAGCAACCAACAGGCTATTCTTTTTACATTTTCTGGACACTTTTTAGACACGAACCCTATTCTATTTCTAGCCAACACTAGTGCCAACTAAAACAACTATCAAATTTAATACATGGAGGAAATCAAACAAAGCAAACCACTAGAGAAAACTATATCCTATCGTTGGCTAGATTGTACATCTTGGGTTGCCTCCCAAGAAGCGCTTGATTTAACGTCGCGGCACGACGCTGGCCTCTTGATTACTCAGACTTCATCAAGATTATAGGCCTCAATCACTTCCTGCATAGTTTCGGCATTTCCCAGATAGATCTTGATCCTTTGCCCGTTTACCCTGAACCTTGAACCATCCTTTTTTTTAAGCTCCACTGCCCCATAGGTGAACACTTTTGTGAGCACAAACGGCCCAGTCCATATGGACTTGAGTTTGCCTGGAAACAAGCGCAACCTAGAGTTGAATAGAAGCACAAGATCACCAACCACAAATTCTCGCTTTTCAATTCTTTGATCATGATACCTCTTCATCTTTTCTTTGTACAAGGCTGAACTTTCATAAGCTTTTAGGCGAAACTCATCAAGTGTATTTAGATCATCCAATCTTTGATTAGATGCGGCACCCCAATCCAAATTTAACTTCTTCATTGCCCACATCGCTTTATGCTCTAGCTCTACTGGTAAATGACAAGATTTCCCATATACAAGTTGGTAGGGAGACATAACTATGGGGGTCTTGTATGCAGTGTGATATGCCTATAAAACATCATCAAGCTTCCTTGACCAATCCGTTCTATTAGCATTAGCATTCACAGTCTTCGCCAATATCTGTTTGATCTCTCTGTTGGACACTTCAACTTGACCACTAGTCTGTGGATGGTGAGGAGTGGCTACACTGTGACGAACACCATATTTCTCAAGTAGTGCCTTGAACAACTTATTGCAAAAGGGAGAGCCTCCATCGCTAGTAATAGCTCTCGGTGTACCAAATCTGAAGAAGATATTTTTTTTCAAGAATGCAGTGACACTTTTACCTTCATTGTTAGGGAGCGCTACTACTTCCACCCACTTTAATACATAATCAACCGCAACAAGAATGTACTTCATCCTATATGAACTCACAAATGGTCCCATAAAATCAATGCCCCACACATCAAACAATTCTATCACCAGTATAGGATTCATAGGGAGCTCTTGCCTCTTTGAAATTCCTCCTTCTCTTTGGCAACGATCACAAGACTTGGCGAAATCATGAGCATCTTGGTGGATGGTAGGCCAATAGTATCCACACTGCAAAATCTTATGTGCAGTCCGAATACCACTATGATGCCCACCAATGGGCGATGAATGACATGCTTCAAGTACACTCAACATCTCAACCTCAGGCACACATCGGCGAATAATCCCATCCGCACAACTACGATACCAATAAGGTTCATCCCAGAAGAATTTCTTCACATCACGCATAAACTTTTTCCTTTGGTGAAAAGACAGATCTGGGGGCACAATATCGCTTGCCAAATAATTAGCAAAGTCTGCGAACCAAGGAATCAAATCATGAGAAGCAGCCAATACCTGTTCATCTGGAAAAGCATCATTAATTTCAGCCCTATCTCCGAGCTTTAGCATCGCCTCTTCCTCTAATCTGGACAAGTGATCGGCAATTTGGTTTTTGGTTCCCTTTCTATCTTTTACCACAAAATCAAACTCTTACAGCAACAATACCCATCTAATCAATCGTGGTTTTGCATCCTTTTTGGCCATCAAATACCTCAATGAAGAATGGTCAGTATGAACTATGACCTTGGTACCAAGCAAGTAGGATCAAAATTTCTCGAATGCAAAAACCACCGCAAGAAGTTCTTGTTCTGTCACAGTATAATTCTTCTGGGCCACATTTAGAGCTTTGCTAGCATAGTAAATAGGGTGAAGAATTTTCTCTCGCCTTTGACCCAATACTACACCAAGTGCCACTTCACTTGCATCGCACATTACCTCAAACGGTTGTCCCCAATCCAGCGAAATAATGATTGGTGTTGTAACCAACTTCTTTTTCAATTCTCCAAATGCACAAAGACAACCATCATCAAAATAGAACTTACAATCCTTCTTGAGTAGTTTGCACAATGGGTGTGCAATTTTGGAGAAATTTTTGATGAATCTCCTATAAAAACCTGCCTGCCCAAGAAAACTTCTAACACCTTTTACAGAAATGGGTGGTGGAAGCTTTTCTATTACTTCAACTTTAGCTCTATCAACCTCAATACCTTTCTCTGAAATTCGATGACCCAACACTATACCTTCTTTCACCATAAAATGACACTTCTCCCAATTCAGTACCAAGTTGCAGTCTTCACACCTTTTAAGCAACTCGGCTAGATGATCTAGACAACGATCAAAAGACTCACCTACCACTGAAAAATTATCGATGAACACTTCAATAGTGTCCTCCACCATATCAGAAAATATCGACATCATATAGCGCTAGAAGGTGGCTGGAGCATTGCATAATCCAAATGGCATCCTTTTGAAAGCAAAAGTCCCATATGGGCAAGTGAAGGTGGTCTTCTCTTGGTCTTCTGGAGCTATAGAAATTTGATTGTAGCCCGAATACCCATCAAGAAAACAATACCAAC
>JAJOOH010014956.1:0-10585 GCA_029582605.1 Solanum gracilifrons | reverse complement strand
TATATATACTATACAAACAATGTATATTGATGTATATACATCTCTAATACATAATACTACATCATATATACATCGTTATACGTTATTTATATAATATCATTACATATAAATACGATCATTTTTGTTGATTTTTTTATCACACGTATAATTACGTAAGGAAAACTCTTAAATGTGATTCGTTTCGAGTGAATAACATATAAAAATATATAAAATTTGAGATTGCTTTAAGGAGATTTAAGTTGGTTGGGATTGAAAAGAAAATCATCTCAACAAGGAGATGAACTGTCGTAATGTATATATACTATACAAACAATGTATATTGATGTATATACATCTCTAATACATAATACTACATCATATATACATCGTTATACGTTATTTATATAATATCATTACATATAAATACGATCATTTTTGTTGATTTTTTTATCACACGTATAATTACGTAAGGAAAACTCTTAAATGTGATTCGTTTCGAGTGAATAACATATAAAAATATATAAAATTTGAGATTGCTTTAAGGAGATTTAAGTTGGTTGGGATTGAAAAGAAAATCATCTCAACAAGGAGATGAACTGTCGTAATGTATATATACTATACAAACAATGTATATTGATGTATATACATCTCTAATACATAATACTACATCATATATACATCGTTATACATTATTTATATAATATCATTACATATAAATACGATCATTTTTGTTGATTTTTTTATCACACGTATAATTACGTAAGGAAAACTCTTAAAATAACCCATACAAAATATACCCCAAATTGCTCAACCCCAACCCATTATTCCTTCGTATCGAACACACCCTGAATAGGTTGAGAATTTGTATCATGTAATCTTCGGTAAGAGAAAAATTAAAATAACTCGCAAGCTTGATTGATCTCTTTCTAGAATGAATTATATGAAAATATTATTGATCGGAAGGATGTAATGATCGGGTTCCGTCGTTACAGAAAAGCTAATGGGGAAAATTTTGGATCAGAAAACTTTTTCGCAATAACTTGGAATTTCCCAATCTAGTCCAAATTTGGGCGAAATTCGAGTCATTAAAGTCTAGGGAATTCTGGTAATAATTGGGTGATCTAATTATGAATTTGATCACATGAGTAGATAGATAAGTTGTTAAGGAATCTGTACGACTTTACGGAATTGAATTCGGGTGAGTAGAACTTCCGAAATTGATCTTAGCGTGAACGGGTAGTTTTTGAGTGTCGTTGGTTGAAGGCGTGTTGTGAAATGGGGTTATTGGAATTATTAAAATAACTCACTATTTCGTGTAAGTCGTTTTGGCGGTGATTTCTGTCGCCAGGGCGGGGACGTTGTAATGGGGTGGGGAGTGTTGTGGCAGGCCCGACGCAACCTAAGTCGAAAATAAACCCCAAAACATCTTTATTCTGCACTTTTCGACTTTGAGAGTAAGGAGACTAACCCAGGCGACTCTTGGCAGTTTTCCACTATCTTTAAGGCTAAAGGTAAGGTTTTAACTCCCCAAATCCGTTTTTTGATCCGTAGAACGTAATCTAATGGGTAAATATCGATGGGGGAGAATTTTGATCTGAGAATTATGGTGGAAAAAGCCCTAATTTGGGTAGTGGGATCATGGGTATGATCTAGGGTTGTTAGAATTGTTAGTAATTAGGGTAATTAGTGATTGTTTATTGATTCCCGTATTATATTGATTGTTTGTAGTCAAAAAACAAGCAGAACAAATCCGTAAAGGAAAGAATCAAGTTTCTTAGGGTTTCAAGCTTGTTTTGAGGTAGGTGATGGTTGTGATTTCATGTTGTGTGATGTATGTTTGTTCTTACTTCATTATAATACATGTATGTATGTGAATGTTGCATTATTGATCACATTAGTTGTAAATGAGGATATATGAATGATGAGTGCCATGAATAATGACTTGATTGTATGATTATGAGAATGAACTTTGTGATTGTGATTGTGGCTTGTTGAATGGATCGGGTGTTGCGTTCCGACACACTAATTTGGATCGGTTGCCACGTTCCGACATAATTATGGGATCGGTTGCCACGTTTCCGTATAATCATTGGATCGGGTACCACGTTCCGGTATGCTAACATTTTGGGTTTGGGTTCCATGAGAGGACCAATGATTTGATATAATTATGTATCTTGAGAAATGTTAAACTGTTCGTTGTTCGTAAATGATGATGATATTGTATATGTTCGATATATGCATGTGATTATATTGTTGTAATGGTGTTGCACTTAGTGGGATAGCCGCATGATCCTACCAGTACATTGTGGTTGTGTACTGATATTGCACTTGCTCTTTCTTGTTGTTGAGTACAGGGCATCTTCAAGCGGCTATTGACAGACCTCACTTAGAAGATCAGTGATCGCCGTTCGAATTCAAGGGTGAGCTAGTTCTTCTGGGCTGCCATGAGTTCTCTTTCTATCCATGTCCACCTTTCGGACTTAGACTTTCTAGTTAGTTATTAGTTCATTAGTTTGGGGTTGTATCCCTTCTTGTTTAGACTTGTTAATCTTTAGATGTTTTGGTACATTGACTTTCAGGTTCTAGGTGTATTTTCCGCATTGTTTAGTTGTTAGATCTTTTGGAAGTTTGTGGGAACTTCAGTCTTTAGCTATTTAACTTGCTTCTGTAACTTAAATGCTTAGTTTTTGGTTTAGTTGTTTGGTTTGGGTTATAGTTGTGGTTCTACCATCGGAGGGTTAGTGTGGGTGTCAATCACGACGGTCTGGGTTGTGACACAGGATGACCCCAAAATAATATTATAACACGTTTAATTTAATTTAATTTAATTTATAATTAACTTTTTTCAATATAACCCCAAAATATTATTGATGGGCAGGTTGACCCCAAACTATTCTTATAACACGTTTACTTACCTTTTTCAATATAACCCCAAAATGTTATTGATGGGCAAGTTGACCCCAAAAAAGCACATAGTGTTTATACAATGAGACAAGATTAGCTAAGAATATTATAAGATTAGATTAGATGATCAATTCAATGTAAAGAGCTAAAATAAATTGTAGGAATAATTAGTACGTTTAATTAAATCACCCTATATACTCCACTAATCTCTAATATAACTTATCTAAGATAAGTTTTCTAATCTTAATTCTTAACCCAAAAAAAAAGAGAAGAGAATATAATCTAAATATTTGATCCCTTAGGGACCTTTTATAAATATTAAATGGTGCCCAAAAATATGTATTTTTTTAAGTTCTTTTTCTGATATTCAATCTGATTAATATTTAGAGCTACATTAAATTAAATTAATTGTTCCAAAATTGTGCAAAAAAATACGATAGATTACAATTCTTCAGATCATATCAATATGATGAAAATGTGCACATTAAAATATTTATATGTAATTTAAATCTTTATTTTAAATATTCGCATGTCTTAAAATTTAAAATCCAACACTCCACGAGTAGAAATTAAAAATTCTACCTCATAATTAATATTTTGCAATATTAATAATTTAATGAATGTATACCCTACAAAATAATTTTACTTTATGGGAAAAGACTAGTTTTTATTATTTCGTTATCCGTAGAGCCAAGTGCATAAGCAAGTGACCTCACATCAACTCAATGGACACTATAAACCACATACTTAAAATCATTTTAGTTTTTCTTTTCTTTTTCAAATTTTATGTGTTATTAATTTCATCTAAAATAGAAAAGGAGTTGTGATTTTCTCGATTATATATGGTGAAATTTAAACAATCTAATTGAAAACTCGACATAATTTTAGAATTATGAAACTTAATAATTTTTGCAAAACATCATATAATTAATATTACTTTAATCAAGAAACATACATGAATGTATAGCGCTTTTGAATTATTTTCAGCGGAGGTAATTTAACTTTAATATAATTTGATTTTTCCTTTTGTATTGAGCTCTTTCTCATGTTTTTTATGGGAATAACTGTGAATTGCAGTTGAGAGATGGCCTATTTTTTAAGACTATTTTATACTTCAATTACCGATAAAATAGATGTATTTAACTAAGATACTATTTTCTTGATGCGAGATGAAGCCATAATATAATGAACTATTTTTATATGGAGAATGATCACATATGCATAATGCAAACGCAATATAAGTGTGACACGTGTCAACATACACATCTACTTTCATGCATGCGACACGTGTCACACTAATTATTTATGCGTAATGACACGTATCACGTTTCTCAATCACTTTATCGTACTTAAACACTTCCTAATCATGAAATAGCTAGTCACTTAATTCTTCACTTTTTATCAAAGTAGAAAAAATCACTTAATTACCTTAAAAAAATTACCTCATAATAAAGTTTGACCAATATTTTTTAATAATAATTAACTCTTTTATTTATTTAAAATCCAACAACTTTTTATCAGTTGAAACATATATTATACCAAAAGGAGGTCAATACACATGCATGCAGAAATTAAAAGCTGATGAAAAGAAAAAAGAAGACTTGAATTATTTTTCAAATAGCCATCGTTTGACCATTCCAGATACACTGCATCAAAACTTTGTTCTAAAAATATAAAGAAGTTTCTTTTTCACCACGTGGGAACATTTTTGGACCCTAGGATATTCCACGTGTCTTATTCTCCACCGTCCATTTTTTAAAACCAAAGACCAAAATTTTGTACCCTTTTATTATAAGCGCCAAATCACTTGCCACCTTATATATATATATATAGTCCATTAATAAGACATGAAAATAAAATTAAACATGGAACAAGATCCTAGCAATGGAAGAAGAACGAATGGTGGTGGTGGTGGTGGTGGAGAGATCAAATACCGAGGCGTACGGAGGCGTCCGTGGGGGAAATTTGCAGCGGAGATACGTGACTCAGCGCGACAAGGGGCACGTGTATGGCTAGGGACATTCAATACTGCGGAAGAAGCAGCAAGAGCTTATGATAGGGCGGCTTATTCAATGAGGGGACATTTGGCTATACTTAATTTTCCTGAGGAGTATAATTTACCTAGTAGCTCTTCACATTTTTATAGTGCTGGTTCTTATTCTTCATCATCTATGTCTTCATCATCATCGTCGTCGTCAAGGCAAGTTCTTGAATTTGAATACTTGGATGATAAGTTGTTGGAGGAACTTCTTGATTGTGATGAAGAGCCAAACAAGAGGAAATAAAGATCATTTCAAATGTGGCGGAGGCATGCAAGAAGTTTTTCACTACGAAAGTTCATCATCTATCATATATACGTTATAGAAAAAGAAATATTTTCATCTTATATATGCATTATGATTTTTTTTTATGAAAAAGGGGTTCGTCTAAACCCCCTTCTGCCCCTCTAGCTCCATCCACTAATTTGAATAATGTACTTGGTCTGAATCCCCTTCCGCCCTATAATTCCGTCCACTAATTTAAATAATGTTCTAGGTCTATTTATCATATACTCTATTTTAATTTCACTATGAATTTTTTTTGTGTTTGAATGTAGCAATCAATTTGTTGCTACAACCAACATGGGTTATGATACACTGGTGGGAGTCCTTCACCCTTAACTAGAGGTCTCGGGTTCGAGCCCTGGATATGGAAAAAATTCTGTTGGGAGCGCCACCTCGAATGGGTCTTGCAGAACGTGATCCGAACTTAATCGAAGCTCTAATATGGGCTCCGAACACCGAATGGGAAAACAATTTGTTGCTACAATTCTTGTAACTCAATGTACTACTATATTTGCTAAATGCAAATGTTGAAAGGTCAACAAAAGAAAAATTAAAGTCTTTGTGATCATAAATATTAATTGTCATCTCTCAACAAATTTTTAGCTATATGCTTTTTCATATATTTTTTGTCAGGTATACCACTGACAAAAAGAAATGCAAGTTGATAAAAAGTTTTGTGGCCTTTGATTATTTCTTCATTAGGTTGACTACTATGTGCTGACACCTAATAAAATTGAGTCCACGACTCCATGTCCAATTTTTTTTTATATCTGTCACATTCATGCTGCATATATTTGGACACAATTTCTACTAATGTAAGGGATCATTAATAGGCGTCTATATAGGTCTATGTTTATTTTTTTTTTCATTTACATTGGGAACCAGTACTGAAGAGACCGCGAGAATTGAACTCATACCTATCGGTACTATTAGACTGTAAAGTCTTATAGTCATTATATGTAAGCTCTGTTTTGTGTATTATTGGTTTGATTTGTCAGTTTATGATTTATAGATATATTAAATCAATAACAAAATCAATAGAATATTCGTTATTAATTTTTGGTTAATTGATTTTTTGTTCTTTAACGATTTGATTATTATTTAATCGATAAGAAATTATTTGTGCCTCTTATAAACAAATTTTGCTTTCTGATGATCTTGTTTTCATTTGATCATATATATGTAATTCTTAATCAATTTCTCTGATACATTTTTAGTGCACTTTGATGTAGAGGTGACAATTAGTCCATGAAATCATAATTCATTTAAGTTTGAGTTGATTAATTATGATCAATTATCATTTTTTGTGTTTTATATGAAGGAAAATATTTTCCGATGTTGTCATGGCTTAGTTAAATGTTTTGAGAAATGTTTTTCAAATGAATTTTATTTTTTCAAATTTAAGGATAATGACTTCCCGCATAAAATTAGAAAAAAATAATTTTAAATCTCTTTCAACCTAACCACCTAATTCGAGATCAGGGTTACGACCTCGATCTAGGAAACGTCATAATCCCGACTTTTGGATCGTGGTTAGGAGTGGGATCCCGAATCAGGGTTGGTTTTTGGGTCCCCAATTAGGGTCAGGAGTCAAGTCCTGAATTGAGGTTGGAAGTCAGGTGCCGAATTCGGATCGAAATCAAGATTCGGGTCCCAGATCAAGGTCAAATCTCAATTAGTCTCAGGTTAGGATCGAGAGTTGGGTCTTAAATCAGAATTAGGAGTCGTGTTTTGTGTTCGTGTCGGGAGTCAAGTCCCAATTATGGGTCAATATCGTGTTTTGGGTCGGATCCGAGTCAGGGTCGAAAAATAAGTGATTTTCTGTTACTTACTAACCAAACACTAAAAGTCAATTAAGAAAGCCATTTATATTTCAAGAAAATATTTCTTAGAAAAATATTTTTCTATGAAAATCATTTTCCTTGTTACGAAACAAACCATGGGCAAAGAATTTTCGATGCCTATATATAAAAAGTAAAAGCTTATCCTGAAGGTATAAAATGTATATATATACCTGCTGAGTATTCAATTTTATCAATATTTTTTTATAAATTCGTATAAAGCGTAATCTTTTTAAAAATTATTATTTTTCGAGTAATTTCTTATGCGTCATGAACACACATCTTAAATTACCAAAAAAAGAAAAAATATATATAAAAGGCTATCACAATGTTTATTTAAGGAAGTAAAACACAAACTAAATTGATAAATATTAAAGGTAGCGTTGTATCGTTCCTTAATTAATTAATTAGTCGTACTTAGATAATATTCGAAATTCATTTTTGGCATAGGTACCTTATCATGGTGTCACCATAGATGTTCCCCATGCACGTAATCTTAAAAGAAGATTCAGAATTTATTAAAGAAAATCATATATTCGAAATTTCGAATGTTATCATCATCATATCAAATATTCGATATTTAAGTAAAAAATATTATTATAACGAATTAACGACATTTGTTTATAACCTATAGAGAAATATTTGAGAAGGTGGGGTCTGTGGATGGATATATGAGTGTCCGGTGAAAGGGAATGGGGGCAGAAAAGATATAATCAATGTAGAATATGTCGCTTGTGAAACTCGTTTTTCTGACTTTTACTAGAAAAGTTGTTTTCTTCGTTTTTAAGTTTTCTGAAAATTAAATATTTTCCGTACCGAACAACTATACCCAAGTTGCTTACTTTTAATCTTGAACATTTTCTAATCCCTTTTTACTAAGAAATGGCATCTCCTTATTATCATGTGTTCATTTTGAACTTTATTCTTTTTTCTATTTATTCTTTATTTGAATGAGTCAAAGGGGAATAATTATAAAGTGATTCACTCTTAAAAACACAGTGATTTCACGAGAAAAAGGAACAGTTTGATTTTCCTTATTTTGCACAAGAAATGCATTTTAAATTGGACATGTATGATGTATATTAAATTTGGAAAAAATGGTTTGAAATATATCTAAATTTTGATCGAAATTGCTGTAACAATTCCAATCTTTGGGCATGACCTATTATCTCTGCACTATTTAATAGTGTATTTTAAAGATATATAGGTGTCCACGTGGACATCATACATATTGCATCATTATAAATAGTAACTTGTCCAGCTGGACACGTATATGTCTTTAAAATACACTACTAAATAGTGCAAGGAGTTATATGTCCTGCCCAAAGTTTAAAATTATTACAACAATTTCGATGAAAGTTCAAATATATTTCAGACATTTTCCCCCTTAAATTTGACCAAATGCTCATCCTATATGTTCTTGATAAAATTGTTTTTAGTTGCAGATTTTTGTATTCTTTCTATTACTTAAAAAAAGTGAGTCACAGGTTCAGATATAAAATGATATTCTTTTTGCTTTGGCAATTAAATATCCAACCCTTAATCGCAATGATTCAATTTCAAAGTGTGAAAAGCTCTATCAATTAAGTTATCTTCCTAATTAGCCAAATTAATAGAGCGTACATGTAATAGTTAAATGCTCTCTTTATTCTTTTTCCGGCACTATGACATTTTAGCTAGATTCGAACCAAAGGTCTCTCATCGTATATAAGATTAAATCAATTGGGATATATTTAAAATTTGATTTCTACCTAGGCTCCCTTCAAATTGGTGTGTTTGAAACAACTTTTGTTTGGTCATAATCAACATTTTTTTGGGTGAGGGGAGAAAAATACTCACCTGTTTATGGTAAATGAATTGACAAATGTATCTCATTATTATAAATTTTCCACTCTATTTTTAAATTATTTTTTCAAGTAATTATCTGATTATACCATCTTTATCTTATCCTATTTCTTTCTTGACTTATTCGAGGAATAAATTAAAGATTGTTTATTCCTTCAATATGTCTAAAGTAAACCATAGACGATATAATCAAACTTACTATTTCAGCATTTCACCTTCTCAACAACGATACCATAACAACAATTCTTATCAAATATCAAGAAATGTATAGAAATCACAATAAGAAAATAAATCATCTCAAATTCTCGATAGCCATATATAACTAGAAATTTTATTGATGGTGCTCAAGATTTAACAGTACATTAACAAACAAAAAAATGCATCTTATATATACAATATAGTTTTTTCGCATTGGAGCTTCAATTAAATCTGAATCGCACACTGCAAGATTCATTCTGAAGGTGGCACTCCCAATATGATTTTCTCCAAACTCAGAACTCAAATCCAAGACCTATGATTCAGAATGGAGCAGTCCCACCACTGCACCACACGACCCATATTGTTGGTAGGTACGTATTCATCACTTGCTCACCCTTAAATCTATATAGCTTATTCATTAGCGTTTCCAAAAGGAGATTAATTAATAAAAACAAAGTTTTGCTTATTGATGATGATTAATAAGCTTAAACTAAACAATACATTACATGAAACTCAAATTATAAAAAAAAAAAATCTCCTTCTAATTAATACCAAAGAAGGATATCACTAATAAAGTTTACAAAACTTAACCTTATTTTCTTTTTGTAATTTTTGGATCTTCAACACCAAGGAGTTCTTCAAGAACACTATTATCAAGACACTCAAGTTCAATAATTTCCCTACCTTTATAATTTGTTGTTGATGATGATGAACTAATAATTCCTTTTCCTCTTGGAATAATATTATTTGAAGTAACATTATTTGTTGATGAACAAATAATTGAGTTATTATTACCATAATATAAAGGAGGACAAGAAAGTTGATTATAATACTCATTGGGAAAATTTAGAGTAGCAAGATGTCCTCTTAGGTTAAATGCTGCCTTATCATAAGCCCTAGCAGCCTCTTCAGCCGTATCAAACGTCCCGAGCCACTGTCGGGAACCGGGCCTGGTGGTTGGATCACGTATCTCCGCCGCGAATTTCCCCCAGGGCCGCCTACGAACACCGCGGTATTTTACTTCCTCCTTCTCTTGCATGGTTTTTTTTCCTCTAGATGAATTTCCCTCCATGTTATAATATTATGTATGTTATAGCTATTTTTTCTTATTTGATAACATAAGGATATCTATATATTTATATAGAGGTCTATGAGATATTGACACATAACAAATGAATTGTAGCAGTACATTATTATATTCCAAGTTCTATTTATGGAAGTACTCCATCGCGATTTCATTTTATGTGTTTTAGTTTAATCAAATATAAAATTTAAGAAAAAAAGAAGAAGTTAAATCTTGTACAATAACTAGATATATATTCCCGTGTCAGTACGGTTCCAATATATATCATTTATTTTGTTATAATTTATATGGTACAAATGAAATTTGGAGAGTCACTTAATTTTTTAATATATATTTTCTTTAAAAATTAAGTTTTTAATTATCGTAACTTATAAAATTGACATAATTTGTAAACTAATATGTTATTTTCT
>JAJOOH010014954.1:0-11084 GCA_029582605.1 Solanum gracilifrons | reverse complement strand
ATATATATAAAGAGAGTGAGATAGATAGATATTAAATAAGTTGATATATATCTACATATAAATATGGAGATAGATTGATAGAGAGAAATTTTATGAAATTTAGTGACTTTTGGATGTGTTGCGTCATTATGGGTTAAAAGATGTCTATAACCTATCTTGATCGAGCTTTCCAAAAATAAGAAAATGTAATGCAGTAAAAAATATCCTCCCTTTGACTAAGCATTACATTTCATTAACCACAATAGCTTTACCTAAAAACTTTCTATAATCTGTTGAAAAGGTCTCCAACTTATACTTGGTGTTGTTTCGTTCCTTGGGGTCAAGTAGTCCTTCATTATCTTGGAGCCATCAATGCGATACCTAGTATGCTTCCTAACAATATATATTGTAACAATCAAGACCTCCAATAATGCATCATGAACATAATGAAAGAAATCTGTTGTGGAGTCGTTGAGCAGCTGAATCTCTCTTGAGAGGTCTCACTATCAAATTGGTGGCAATAATGTACTTTGCTTCGCTTCAGAAGATAGGTTGCTCGGACTTTTTAAGATTATCTACGGGTGTGTGTGTCGATACTCCAAATAGTGCATTTTTTGCATCAATATTTTTGGAAAGCTCAAGCCACATTGGTTGTAGACATTTTTTAATCCATAATGACATAACACATCCAAAAGTCACTAAATTTAAGAAAACTTCTCTCTATCAATCTATCTCTATCTTTATATGTAGATATATATCAACCTATCTAATATCTATCTATCTCACTCTCATTATGTATATCAATCTATCTATCTCAATCAATCAATCTATACATAGATAAACACACATTAAAAATATATTTCAACAACAATATAAAAACGTATAAATATATACACACTACCTATATATATCTATATGTAGCTGTGAATTAATAAAAACTGCACAAACATCTCTCTCTCTATATATATAAATATATCAACACATACACTTACACATATGTACGTTCACCGGAAGAAATCGGTGCACATAAAAGTGGTAGGAGTAAAACAAAAACAGAAGGAAGAAAATCAAAAGAATTGAATGACCTTGTTCAGAGAGGGCATCAAGGGAGAGAGAAAAATGAATATGTGAAATTGCCAGACACTTTCTGTGCAAAATAGGTGTCTGGCAATTTCACGTTTTGTCTAATTGAGGTAAAACTTAGAACATAATTTGAAGCCTCTGAAATATCCCTTCACAGGCTTGTTTCATATGACTCGTTTAGTGTTAAGAATTTTTCATAGAGATTTCATAAATCTACAAAGCTTAACCAAGAAATTGTAGTATCACATTTCAGGAAGGCAAATACAGAGCTTGATAAAACTCTTATTTGTGGTAATCATGTCACCCTGCATTGTCTGGATTACATTGAGCTGCATCTTTCTTCTTCTTCCCTTCACATAAGTATGAAAGAATTTCGTGTTCCTGTCCCCGTCCTTAAACCATTTCATTCCTGCCTTCTGTTTCCAGAATTCTTCTTCTATATGCTTATATTTTTTCAGTTTTACCTCATTCTTGTGCAATTTTTCCCTATTGCTCTTTGTGGGTGCCATCTCCATTTGAATTTCGTTCGCTTTTATCATATCCTCTAGTGTAGCTATTTGCTGAAAAACATTCCCAAATGTCTTCCTGCTTCACTTTGCCAACTCCATTTTAACCCATTTGATCTTACTGTGAAACACCATAAAAGGGCTGCCATTTTTCTTCTCATCTTTCCACACATCAGTAATTAAACTTTTGAAACTTTCATGTTTGGTCCAAAAATTCAAAAACCTAAATGGCTTTATAACATGTTCCTGTGAAGTATTACATATAACATGTAAAGGGGCATGATCTGATCCTTGCCTTATCAGATGGTGAACTTCACTGTTAGGTAACAAATTCATGAACTCATCATTTCCAAAGACCCTGTCTAGCCTTTTGAAAATGCATTCAACTTCAATTCTTCCATTCCACCAACTGTAAGAGCTTCTTGTAAAATTGAGTTCATTTAAAGCACACGATCTAATACATTGGCTAAAATATATAGTTTCCAATTGTATTATTGGAAGTCCTCCCAATTTTTCCGATTCATTCCTTATAGTGTTGAAATCTCCTCCGACCAACCAAGGTTTCTACATGTTTCCTACTATTTCTTCCAAAGATTCCCACCCAATCTTTCCAAAGCACTACACCATGCATATGCTGTTGTCACACTTAATGCTTCATTAGTTCCTATATTCTGAAAATTGATTGGCATCTGTTGGCCAGTGACAATATGCTCTTATTCTTTCCATTTGTCGTCCCAGAATATCCAAATTTTTGTCGAACTACTTACCTTTGCTTTGGGCAGACCCAATTTTAGTCTATACTTCTCCAATTCGGATGGACTTTGAAAAGGCTCCAAAAGAGCATTATATGAGTATTGATTCCTTTTATGTAGGTCCATAGGTCTCTCAAAAGATTTTTGAGTTCTTACTGACCTAATATTCCAAAACATTAATTTGTGAATCATTGATTACTTGTAGATATTGACCCCTTCTTGCTCCTTGTATTGATTTGTGATTGTGTTTGACTGTTTTTTCCTTTTTTGTTCTTCCCCCTTAGCTGATTAATCTGCCTTGGTGACAGATCCTTATCTCCTCCTATACTTTCAATATTTTTTTCCATACATTCATCATCTTCTCTCTCTTACCTACCCATATTTTCTTGATCTGTCATCTTATCTATCTCGGGTGCCTTTGTTGTCTCATTTATATTTACTTGATTTTGGCTTTCAAAGACCCATGTCTGACTTTGTCCCTCCTATTGTGCTTCGTGTGGTCCCTCCTCAACTTCTTTCCTCTTCTTCTCTGTAGTCTGTTTCCTTTCCCTTTTAGTATTTGTTAACTGAATACTTGATGGTGAGTAATTGTGATCCATGTTGCTTCTCTTAGTTTATTCTCCTACTCCACTGTGTGCATCTGCCTAATTTTCTTCAGCTTTGGAGCCAATCGGAGTTTTGGGATCCTTAATTTTCTCATGCAGTATCCCCTTATGATTTTCTTATGCAGCTTCAAAGAATCCCTCTTCATTAATTTTGTCTTCACCATTCTTCTCCTATATTCCCTTTGATAAACTCTCCAGATTGACCGTCACCCAGGATTCCAAATTTGTTAGTGGTTTCCAATGTTTTGTCTATTTGTTGTGGTTTTGGGTTCCACACTTGTTCACCTTTACCACATACGCTATAGCCCCCCTTTCTGTTCCCATATTTTCTCCTTAAATACATTGGTTTTCCCCATTTTGTCTTTCCCTTTTTGAGCTTTCTCCAACTCCTCTTCATCTTTCTCATCACTCTCTTTCTCCCCTCTATTTTTTCTTTCCATTATCTTTTATTTCTTCTTTATCTTCCTCCTTGGGTATAATTCCAGATGAATAAGAAAACATTCATTTGCACTGTGTCCCTGCAGTTTGCAGTTTTACTGTACTTTAGAACGTAATCATATTTAATCATGATCCACTTTGCCTTAATTTCTCTAGTCTTTCTCCTCATTCCTATGTTAATCCATTTAGGGAAATCTCCTATCAGATCCACTTCTACCTTAACCCTAGCACAACTAAATCTCGTCTTGTTTTGAGTTGCCATGTCGACCTGTAGAGGTTTCCCCACAGGTGCTGCCAATGAGAAAACTTCCTCTTTTCCAAAAAATTTTGGCGGAAGCGATGGGAACGATATCCACGCTATAGCTATCGATGTCTCTTCCTCTGGATTAAATAATGGATCCCCCTTGCGAGATCCCATTGGGTAAGACCAATATTTATGAGTAATATAGAATTGTGGTTTGGATAACATACTGACATAATCCTCCAACAAAGTACCCTGATCAGAATGTATCTATTACTCAATAATCCTATATTCACCTCCCCTTTCAGCTCACTTTGTTTGGGTATCAACTTTCTTAGGTCTTGTATGTCCGGCCACCCATATGAAAATTTACCAATATCTGCGTATTGTAAATTCTCATTAATGATCATCTGGTCTACTTTATTCTCTTCCCATATTATATGTGGTTCTCCATGTAGATAAGCAATTTGCTTCAAAGGTAGAGACTTAGATTGTGGTTCTGACGATTTTATGGCTTTCACATAGATAGGCTTATGTGAAATTGGGTTGGTGATGGCTGTCACTAGCCCTACCACTACCGTAGGAAGATGACCAGTGGCCGTCGAGGCCATGAAATCCGATAGGTAAGGAAATAATTAGGTTTTCGATGGCGGCTCTTCCAACTCCACAATATTTTAGGCAATAAGTTCAGCCTTACAAATCTAGTTGAATGTTTTTATGAAAAAAATACTATCTTATTTCACTGAATGTATATGTTCCATTGTAAATTATTTTCATTATATGGCTTTGAGGACCTTTGTGGCAATTAATTGACGAGTAAGTCTCAGAAAGGATTCTATAGCAACTTTTTTGCTGTTAGACGAGTGTTGTTGCACAAGGAGTCGTTGGTATTACCTTGGCCAAGCTCTGTATTTGCCTTCTTGAAATGTGATACTACATTTTCTTTGTTAAGTGTTGTAGCTTTATGAAATCTCTATGTATAATTCTCAACACTACACGAGTCATATGAAACAAGCATGTGAGTGGACATTTAAGAGACTTCAAATTATGTTCTAAGTTTTAACTCAATTAGACAAAACGTGAAATTGTGAGACACCTATTTTTGCACAGAAAATGTCTGACAATTTCACCTATTCATGATTCTCTCTCCCCTGATGCCCTATCTAAACAAGGTCATTCAATTCTTTTTATTTTCTTCCATCTATTTTTGTTTTACTCCTACCATTTTATGTGCACTAGTTTCTTCTTATGAACGTACATATGTATAAGTGTCTGTGTTGATATATATATATATATGTTTTTGCAGTTTTAATTAATTCACATCTACATATATTTATATATGTAGGTAGTGTGTATATGTTTATACGTTTTTATATTGTTGTTGAAATGTATTTTTAATGTGTGTGTATCTATCTATAGATTGATTGATTGAGATAGATAGATTGATATATATAAAGAGAGTGAGATAGATAGATATTAGATAGGTTGATATATATCTACATATAAATATAGAGATAGATTGATATAGAGAAATTTTCTGAAATTTAGTGACTTTTGGATGTGTTGCGTCATTATGGGTTAAAAGATGTTTATAACCTATGTTGCTCGAGCTTTCCAAAAATAAAGAAATGTAATCCTTCCTTTGTCTAAGCATTACATATCCTGAAGCACAATATCTTTACCTGAAAGATTTCTGTAAACTTTTGTAAAGGTCTCCAACTTATACTTGGTGTTGTTTCGTTCCTTGTGGTCAAGTAATCCTTTATTATCTTAGAGACATCAACTCGATACCTAGTATGCTTCCTAACAATCTCGGTTGTAACAATCTAGTCCTTCAATATAGCATCATAAACATATGAAAGAAATATGTTGTGGAGTCGTTAAGCAGCTGAATCTCTCTTGAGAGGTCTCACTATCAAACTGGAGGCAATAATGTACTTTGCTTCACTTCACAAGATTAACTACTCGGACTTTTTAAGAATATCTATGGATGTGTGTCGATACTCTAAATGTAGTGCATTTTTGCGTCAATATTTTTGGAAAGCACAAGTAACATAGACTGTAGACAATTTTTAACTTATAATGACATAACACATCCAAAAGTCACTAAATTTCAGAAAAACTACTCTTTATCAATCTATCTCTATCTTTATATGTAGATGTATAAAAACATATCTAATATCTATCTATCTCACTCTCTTTATATATATCAATCTATCTATCTCAATCAATCAATCTATAGATAGATACACACACACTAAAAATATATTTCGACAACAATATAAAAATGTATAAACATATACACACTACCTATATATATATATATATATATATTAACACAGACACTTACACATATGTACGTTCACCGGAAGAAACTGGTACACATAAAATGGTAGTAGTAAAATAAAAACAGAAGGAAGAAAATCAAAACAATTGAATGACTTTGTTCAGAGAGGGCATCAGGGGAGAGAGAACCATGAATAGATTAAATTGTCATACATTTTCTGTGCAAAAATAGATGTCTGGCAATTTCACGTTTTGTCTAATTGAGGTAAAACATAGAACATAATTTGAAGCCTCTGAAATGTCCCTTCACAGGCTTGTTTCATATGACTTGTTTAGTCTTAAGAATTTGTCATAGAGATTTCACAAATCTACAAAGCGTAACCAAGAAATTGTAGTATCATATTTCAAGAAGACAAATACAGAGCTTGAAAAAACTATTATTTGTGGTGATCATGTCTCCCTGTATAGTCTGGATTACATTGATCTGCATCTTTCTTCTTCTTCCCTTCACATAAGCATGAAAGAATTTTGTGTTCTTGTCCCCGTCATTAAACCATTTCATTCCCGCCTTCTGTTTCTAGAATTCTTCTTCTATATGCTTATATTTTTTTAGTTCTGCCTCCTTTTTATGCAATTCTTCCCTATTGCTCTTTGTGGGTGCCATGTCGATTTTACTTTCTTTCGCTTTTATCACACCCTCTAGTGTAGCTATTTGTTGAAAAACATTCCCAAATGTCTTCCTGCTCCACTTTGCCAACTCCATTTTAACCCTTTTCTTCTTACTGTTAACCACTATCAAAGGGCTGCTATTTTTCTTCTCCTCTTTCCACACATCAGTAATTAAACTTTTTAAACTTTCATGTTTAGTCCAAAAATTCAAAAACCTAAATGGCTGTATAACATGTTCCTGTGATGTATTACATATAACATGTAAAGGGGCATGATCTGATCCTTGCCTTATTAGATAGTGAACTTCACTGTTTGGTAACAAATTCATGAACTGATCATTTCTAAAGACCATTTCTAGCCTTTTGAAAATGCAATCAACTTCAATTCTTCCATTCCACCAAGTGTAAGAGCTTCCTGTAAAATTGAGTTCATTTAAAGCACATGAGCTAATACAAAATCTATAGTTTCCAATTGTGTTACTGGAAGTCCTCTCAATTTTTCCGATTCACTCCTTATAGTGTTGAAATATCCTCCGACCAACCAAGGTTTTTGCAAGTTCCATGGTATTTCTTCCAAAGATTCCCATAAGTCCAATCTTTCCAAAGCACTATACCTTGAATATATTATTGTAACACTGAATGCTTCATTGGTTCCGATATTCTGAAAATTGATTGACATCTGTTGTCCAGTGTCAATATGCTCTTATTCTTCCCATTCGTCGTCCCAGAAGATCCAAATTTTTGCCGAACTACTTACCTTTGCTTTGGGCAGACCCAATTTTAGTCTATACTTCCCCAGTTCGGAGGGATATTGAAAACCCTCCAAAAGAGAAATGTATTAGTATTGATTCCTTTTATGTAGGTCCATAAGTCTCTCAAATGATTTTTGAGTTCTTACCGACTTATTATTCCAAAACATTACTTAGTGAATCTTTGATTACATATATATGTTGACCCCTTTTTTTCTCCTTGTATTGATTTCTGATTGTGTTTGAATCTTTTCTCCTTCTTTGTTATTCCCCTATAGCTGATTAATCTTCCTTGGTGACACATCCCCATCTCCCCCTATACTTTCAATATTCTTCTCCATACATTCATCCTCTTCACTCTCGTGACTACCCCTCTTTTCTTGATCTGTCATCTTATCTATCTTGGGTGCCTTTGTTGCCTAATTTATATTTACTTGATTATGGCTATCAAAGTCCCCTGTCTGACTTTGTCCCCCCTCTTGTGCTTCATGTGGTCCCTTCTCAACTTCTTTCCTCTTTCTCTTCTGTAGTCTGTTTTCTTTCCCTTTCAGTATTTGTTAACTGAATACTTGATAATGAGTAATTGTGTTCGATGTTGCTTCTGTTAGTTGATTCTCCTACTCCACTGTGAGCATTTGCCTTATTTTCCTCAGCTATGGAGCCAATCGGAGTTTTGGGATTCTCATTTTTCTCATATAGTATTCTCTTATGATTTTCTTTTGCAGCTTCAAAGAATCCCTCTTTATTAATTTTGTCTTCCCCCTTCTTCTCCTCTTCTTCCTTTGATAAACTTTCCAGATTGACTGTCACCCAAGACTCCAAATTTGTTAGTGGTTTCCAATGTTTTGTCTATTTGTTGTGGTCTTGGGTTCAACACTTGTACACCTTTACCACGTACATTATAGCCCCCCTTTTTGTGCCCATATTTTCTCCTTTGTTCCTGAAATACATTGGTTTCCCCCATTTTTTTCTTCCCCTTTTTGAGCTTTCTCCAGCTCTTCTGCATCTTTCTTATCATTCTCTTTCTCCCCTCTATTTTTCTTGCCATTCTTTTATATTTCATCTTTATCTTCCTCTTTGGGGTGTAATTCCTGATAACGAAACATTCATTTGCACTGTGTCCTTGCAGTTTGTAGGTTTTATAGTACTTTGGAACGTAATCATATTTAATCGTGATCCACTTTTTCTTAATTTCCCCAGTCTTTCTCCTCATTCCTATGGTAATCCTTTTAGGGAAATCTCCCATTAGATCCACTTCTACCTTGACCTTAGCATAAGTAAGTCTCGTCTTATTTTGAGTTGCCATTCCGACCTGTAGAGGTTTCTCCACAACTGCTGCCAGTGAGAAAACTGTTTTTTTTCTAAAAAAGTCTAGCGAAAACAATCGAATTGATATCCACTCTATAGCTATCGACGTCTCTTCATCTGGATTAAATAATGGATCCCACTTGAGAGTTTGCATTGGGTAGGACCAATATTTATGAGTAGTATAGAATTATGGTTTGGATAACAGACTGGCATAATCCTCCAACAAAGTAGACCTGATCAGAATGTATCTATTACTCAATAATCCTATATTTACCTCTCCGTTTAGCTCACATTGTTTGGGTATCAACTTTCTTAATTCTTGTATGTATCGCCACTCATATGAATATTTACCAATAACTGCGTAATGGAAATTATCGTTAATGACCATCTAGTCTACTTACTCCTCTTCCCATATTATGTGTGGTTCCCCATATAGATAGGCAATTTGCTTCAAAGGTAGACTTAGATTGTGGTTGTGACGATTTTATGGCGTTCGAATAGGTAGGCTTGGGTTATATTGGGTTGGTGATGGCTGTCACTGGCCCTGCCTCCACCGTAGGAAGTTGACCAGTGGTTGTCAAGGCCATGAAATCTGATAGGCAAGGCAATAATTAGGTTTTCGGCAGCGGCTCTTCTAACTCTACAGTATTTTAGGCATCAAGTTCAGCCTTACAAAGCTAGTAGAATATTTTTATGAAAAAATAATTTCTTATTTCACTGAATGTATATGTTCTTTGTAACTTATTTTAATTATATGGCTTTGAGGACCTCTTCTGTAATTAATTGATGAGTGAGTCTTAGAAATAATTCTAGAGCAACCTTTATGTTGCTAGACGAGGGTTGTTGCACAAGGAGTTTTTGGTATTACCTTGGCCAAGCTCTGTATTTTCCTTCCCAAAATATGATACTATAATTTCTTGGTTAAGCTTTGTAGATTTGTGAAATCTCTATGACAAATTCTTCGCACTAAACGAGTCATATGAAACAAACCTGTGAATGGACATTTCAGAGACTTCAAATTATGTTCTAAGTTTTACCTCAATTAGACAAAACGGGAAATTGCCAAACACCTATTTTTGCACAGAAAATGTATGACAATTTCCCCTATTCATGGCTCTCTCTCCTCTGATGCCCTCTCTAAACAAGGTCATTCAATTCTTTTGATTTCCTTCCTTCTATTTTTGTTTTACTCCTACCATTTTATGTGCACTAGTTTCTTCTTATGAACGTACATATGTATAAGTGTCTGTGTTGAATCTTTCTGCAGTTTTAATTAATTTACAGCTACATATATCTATATATATAGGTAGTGTATATATGTTTATACGTTTTTATATTGTTTTTGATATATAATTTTAATGTGTGTGTATCTATCTATAAATTGATTGATTGAGATAGATAGATTGATATATTTAAAGAGAGTGAGATAAATCGATATTAGATAGATTGATATATATCTACATATAAAGATTGAGATAGATTGATAGAGCAAAATATTATGAAATTTAATGACTTTTGGATGTGCTGCGTCATTATGGGTTAAAAGATGTCTATAACCTATGTTGCTCAAGCTTTCCAAAAATAAGGAAATGTAATGCAGTAAAAAATATCCTTTATTTATCTAAGCATTACATTTCCTTAAGCACAATATCTTTACCTGAAAGCTTTTTGTCACGCCCCGAACTACCCCTGAGACGCGAACTTGGGACCTAGGACCACGAGTGATCCCAAGATAACCCTGCTGGCATGATCACGAGCATACTAAAGATAATAATTTGATGCGGAAGCTAAATCATAAATAAAATGAAAAGATGGGGAATACTCATATAGTATAATTGAGATATATGAAAACTGATGAGTTTAATACAAAGAAGATACTAACTCAATACTAAGCTGAATCTAACTATGTCTGAAAATAGCCTCTAACTGACTAGAGATACTGGGACGGCCCCCAGCTAAGTCTAGCAAAATTGAAACTAAAGGACTAAAAATACTGAAAAGAAATTCATGGCTATTGTCCTCGGAGAATGAGGACTCACCACTGATTCTGTTGAGCTGGAGATCGGGAACCGATCTAAGCGTGATCTGGATGTTGAGAACCTAAACCTACGTCACGAGAAGATGTAGCGCAGAGTATGCGTCAGTGCTTGAAAGGTACTGAGCATGCAAGATAAAATACAACTAAAATAACATATAAATGAACAAAGCAAATGAGCAATGATATAATATGAACATGACATAGATACTGAATGCTGAGATAACTGAATGCAGTGACCAATTTATAGTATGCTGAAATTGAATACTGGATATACTGATAAATGGTCAATGCAATAAAATCTGACTGAACTGTGGGAGCTACTAATAACTGATAATAAAACCACATGAGCTAAATGTGGAGTCTGATGTATACGCCCCATCGAGAGGACCCAATATACCCTGCCAGAGGTATAGAGGCATGCTGGCGTGATC
>JAJOOH010014953.1:0-12335 GCA_029582605.1 Solanum gracilifrons | reverse complement strand
CGAAAATGCAACTAGTGCCCTCACTTCAAACGAAATCCCTTTTCTTTCACACAATGACTATGACTTTGAGTACAAGGATTCATTCAACACTCACACTCAGAAACAACTTCAAGTACAGTTAGTGCTCAGTACCACAGACTTGCCCTTATTTTCACTGCTTAGACTCCCCAATTTAGACTCTAGGATCACTATAGGACTTTCTTGGCTTGTAACGTAGGCTCAGGATCAGGTGTGGTACATTTGGGTACTTCTTAGTGACTTTCTACCCTCCTTGACATTACGCTAGGCTTCCAACCTCTTTCTGCCCTATTTCTGTCATCCTACTGTTTTACCTTCTTTCCCTTGATTTTCTTCAACCATGGATGTGACTTTAAGGCTTATCAGATCTTTTTACTTTTCACTTTTATCTCTTTCTTGCGTTTTATGCTTTTTTTCTTCTTCAGCTTTCAACAAGTCACATCCATTCCTTTCTTTTCTTTCTTTTAACATCAAACTCTTTTCATACCCATTTTTTCTTCGGTTTCCTCTTTCATAGCCACCCTTAACTTATGGATTTTCCATTGGTTGAGGTGCACAATACCCGATATTGGGTCAGGGCCAAGATTGAAGTTACCTTTTACATTAGACACCCTCAACTTAGGCTTTTGATCTAATATGAGGTGCACATGTCCAAGGAGGGACTGGGGCCAACATAGTAGATTTATGGGAAGGTGAGTTCGGGGTTTAAAAAGAAATTGTCTAATTTTAGGCTCAAAGCATTTGGATCAAATGTAGCATTTATTTCATTTGGTTGGATCTTTCATTTAGGCAATTTGTGGGCTTATTAGAACAAGGGCTTATGATCACCTCCTAGCTTCTAAAGTGAATTGTCTTAGGAGGACTAACCGGGCAAGTTCTAGTTTTGCACAATAACTGTTTGAACAATCACTATTCTCACACACACTTGGCACATAGTTTCATTATCAGATTATCAGATTACCCAGTTCACGTTTCAACTTAAGTCATGCAATCAAGTTGATTCATTATCATGTCATACTCAGAGCCGACATATTCAACTTGTCTTAGCCTACCAATTCTAGCACACATCACAAAATTTGGACGGGTTAGATTTTTCATAAGCCATCTGCTTCATTCTTTTCATGCTTCTATACATACAATCCTAACACATGCCGGTTCAACAGAAATTAAACAGTCTCTTGGGGAAAAAGAACATAGGCAAGAAAAAACCCCAAGAGAGGATTTATGAGTTGGGTTACTCAGACTTCACCCTATCACTCACAATCCATTTACCCCACCCCCAACAAAAATAGATTCCTATTGTCCACAATGCGTACAAGAACAGTAAAAGATAGTGGATTGGGTGAAGCAAACCTGTGGCGCATAGCGCCGACGAATCATGCACGAGCGGGTGGATCCGGTTTCCCGGAGCCCGCTGGAGCAATAGTAGGGTCACCCTCAGTAGTGCCCACATCATCCATCATAGCACCATCAGTTGTGCTCACAACATCCCTCATAACAGGCGGGACCTCTACAATTGGGGCAGAACTCGATGCCCCTACAACACTCTCACGCACCCTCTATTGGCGCAGCTGTTCATCTAGAATCGAGGCCTTCCTGGCCTCCTTCTCCTGCCTATGCTGTCTCTTTTGTGCTTTTTCCTCCTCAGTGCGATTAAAACGGTGCCTCTTACCTTTGGGATGTGTAGGCTCAAGCACCTCATCGGCGGACCCACTGAATAAAGCATCCAGCACCGTATTATCAGTCAGTGCAGTAGGTGCAGCCTGAGGCTCAACCGTAGGGGAAACAAAAATGGCATCAACGTCGGTCCGGAGACTAGCTAATTCAGCCTGCAAAGATGATAGATCTATGGCCGGGGCTAATCGCTCGAGGACTCGCAATTCAAAGGCATCAAGACGCTTATTTACTGCCTGGACCTTCCTATCCATCATTCCCTCCATCCTTCGCTCCATTCTGGCCTCGGAATCGGTTATCGACTTTTGCATCCAAGGCTGGATGTGATGCAGTAGTGTGGCCATCTGAGCCTCCAATTTCTATACTTTGGCCAACGGGACAATAGTAGCTCCTAACTGTGGTGTGGACCGGGATGAACTATGAGCCATACTAGCAGCCTGAAAAGAGGAGGCCGGGACAGTATTAGAGTGATCTGGTATAATGAGATCACTGCCCTGTGCCTGCCTCACCATTTCTGCAAGATCTGCGCCCAGGGGAGGTACCTCAATTTGGGGCTCTCTGCGAGGTGCCGCCACACTTGCCTCATCTCGAATAAGACCTATATCCAAAGTCCCTGTAGGGTGGATCAACCTATCACAATGCAAGATCGGCACGCCAGAGTCCCTGCACAATTGGAAAATCAAACATGGAAAGGGTAAGTAGTGGAGGTCTTGAATGCCCTCTCATGAATCTCTGCCAGGAGCATGCGGGCAAAGTCAATCTCCACTCCTGCTACCAGTGCTGCAACCATGATCGCTCTGTCCCATGTGAGTTGGTTGTCAGCTTTTGTCGGTAGCCCCTGGATCTAACAATGCATAAACATCTAAGTCAAAGACTCATAACGTACCATTGAGTACATCCGAAGAATCTTCCTGATCTTGGCGAGCCTGAAGAACATATAACTTGTTTTGGCGCTGCCCACCGCCTATACCAGATGAGTTACCCTGCTGAGTCGGGCGACCTGTCGGTGCAGCTGAAGTTATGGATTGAGTTCTACTATTATTTCCCCCTTGATCCTGCTTAGAAGGACAATTTTTCAACCTGTGACCAAACTGACCACACCCAAAACATCCTTCCTTTCCTCCAAGGCACTCGCTTGGATGGTTCATACCACACTTAGAACAAGTTGGGTAGGTTCTGGTGCCTGAAACACTACCTTGAGACTTAGAGCCTGTACCATACCTTTCTGATCATTTCGGAACTTAGAGGATAGAACACTAGTTGATGAAGGTGCTGGAACTGAAGACTTCTACTGAAACTGTGAGCGATTTCCACTACCTGATTTTTGTTCAGAATAGTCATAGTTCCCTGCCCTAGCGTTCTTATTCTCTTTGGTATGTTCCCTAATCTTATCACCCTCAACCTTCTAAGCATGATTCATGACCCTAGAGATGCTCATATTTTCCAGCAACATAACATTCCTACACTTTGTTTTCACTAAGTCTGACACTCCATACATAAACTTGTTCATTTGAGCCCTGGAATCGGCAACCATGTGAGGAGCGTACCTGGAGAGTTAGGTGAACTTGATTCCATACTCTTGGACCGTCATAGAACCCTGCCTCAAAGTCATAAACTCCTGAGGTTTTGCCTCCCTCAACTCACTTGGGAAAAACTTATCCAAAAAGGTCTCACTAAAGCATTCCCAAGTGATAGGAGCTGCATCTGTACCCCTATTCTCTTTCCACTGAGTACACCAGATATGAGCTACATCCTTTAGCTGGTAAGATGCCAACTCAACCGGATTATTCCCAGTTACCTGCATCACTTCAAAGATTTTCTTGACCTTATCAATAAAGTTTTGGGGTTCCTAACCACTCTGCGATCCTAAGAACTAAGGCGGATTCATCCTAACAAAATCTCAAACTCTAGCTGTAGCTAACCCAACATTAGCATTTGTCAGAACTGGAACCTGTTAATTGTTCTGGTTGGTCACACTCTGAGCCAACAATTGGATAGTGTTCCAAAATTTAGCATTCGAAACTTTCTGATCTAGGACTGGAGGAGATGTGTTTGCATTCCTTGCGTAAGCTCTACGAGGAGGCATGATTTGAAATTCATAACGAGAGATTAGAACGAGAAGTTGGATCATAACTCACGCATGATTAGAGTAGCAAGAAAATAAAGCTTTTCTAAAACAGTTTGTAGCCTCCCTCTCATTAGATGTGGTGCACTTCACACCCATGAAAATGACTCTACTTAGTGCGGCTTTTCAGACATCCTTAGACACTTAAACCTAAAGCTCTGATACCAAGTTAATAACGCCCTAAAGCTACCCCCAGGACGCAAACACGGGACCTAGGATCACGAGTGACCCCAACCTAACCCCACTGGCATAACATAAGAATACTATGATAACTGAATTGAAATAATACTGAGCGGAAGCTTTAAATATTATGGAAACTGAAAATGATGGGGAATATTCTAAAACTAAATATATAAGAAAACTGAGAGACTTAATAAACATCTGAAGTATCAAACTCAAATCTAAAGCTGAATCTAACTGTGTCTGAAAGTAGCCTCTAACTGACTAGAAGTGTTGGGACATGCCCTAGCTAAATCTAGCAAAACTAAAACTAGAGATTGAAAGTAGAAAATCGACATGTCAATCGTCCTCGAAGAATGAGGACTCACCACTATTGCTGTTGAACTGAAGATCGTGAGCCGATCTATGCGTGATCTGACTTCGAAGGACCTCAACCTACATCACGAGAAGATATAGCGCAGAGTATGCGTCAGTACTTGAAAGGTACTGAGCATGCATAATAGAATAAAGCTGAATAATAACATAACTGAACAAGCAATAAAGCAATGATATAATCTAAACATGATAAGGATACTGGAAACACTAAACATGGCTAAACTGAAGGCAATGACCAAGTTTATAACATGCTAAGACTAAATACTGAGCTGTACTGATAGCATGGTCAATGCAATAAAGTCTAACTGAACTGTAGGAGCTACTAATAACCGATTTAAGACCACATGAGCTAAATGTGGAGTCTGATGTATACGCCCCATCGAGAGGACCCAATATACCCCGCTAGAGGTATAGAGACATGCTGACGTGATCACTAAAATGTAATGCCCAATAGAGGGGACTTAACCTATGACACACGTAGTTCTGGGACTTGCGGGTGATTGACCCTAGTCCACTCGGTATTAAGCTTCTCCCAATTGATATGCAATTTAGAAAATTTATAACTGAAATGATGTAATACTGGATAGCTCAAAATACTAGCATGCAAACTAAGAATGCAACATTAATATGCTGATAATGGACATTCGAAAATTGAGGCATGCATGTATATATCTGAAATATCTGACTAGCATGTGTAATTCATGGACTAAAAGAACTACATAGCTAGGGTTCTGAATTTATGAAAGAATCTACACCAAAAGATATTGAATTCATGATAATCTAACTTGGATCATTCTAACAGCTAAAACCTAAAAATTTCTAACATTCAAGAAACCCTAGGTCTAGATAATAATAAGGAATCAAGAATTTGACTGAATTCTAGGGACCTAATGGGAGAAAGGAACCTACTAGTGAAATCCCACATACCTGGTGACGAAATCCATGGAGAAATCTTTCGATTTTGGGGCTGAAATTGATGAAACCCTACTGCGTTCTTGAACTAGGGTTCTTGACTTCTTTCTCCTCCTTACGTTCTAGTTTTCTAAGTTTTGGTGAATGATCCGGCTTAGGTAAGTTCTAGTTTTCTAAGTTTTGGTGAATGATCCGGCTTAGGTAAGTTCTAGTTTGTTTACTAGGTTAAAACTAACTAAAACTACATAGTTTAGGGGTCCAACGTATACGAAAAGGACCTAAAGACCCCTAACTTAAAAGCAGTCAGGGTAACTGATGGACCGTGGATCGATCGACGATCCGTGCTGGTCAACCATCGATCGGCGACTAGGACTGGAATTTTGGGGGTCTGACCTACGGCCCTGGACTACGAACCGTGGTCTGACTTACGGTCCGTAGGTCCTGGCGTAGGTCTGGACTTAGAGGATTTTTCTGGGGAGTTTTGGGATTGAAACTGGGAGCTGACCCACTACCATGGACCACGGACCGTGGCCTGACCTGAGGTCCGTAGGTCCCGGCATGAGTCAACACTTAGCCAAAATTTAGGGTCTTTTCTGGGGAGGGTTGCAGGTGGCCATCCACGGACTACCAGCACGGTCTGTGGGTCACCTTACAATCCGTAGGTGGTGCCCGTCGGTGGCACCTGTAGCTTCTGAAATCTGCAATCAGGTTTATCTAGAATACGGGGTGTTACAATGTGAAATTTGCAAATTTTTTAAACTTATGAAAAAGACACTGATAAGAGTTGAAATATAGGGAGATAATCAACTTTTTCTTTTTGTTTTGAAATTTATATTACTATCACCTTCTTTCTTGGCTTGCTTTGGATGGATGAAAAACTTTATAAGCTCACTATTGATATACACATTATGAAATTTTGACATCTCTGTGTTTTAATTTGTCTTGATCAATCGAGACACTCTCAGGTCAATCATTACTTTCCGTCTCACTTATCCACAATTAGAAATCGAAATTTAATAATAAAAGGACAAAAATGTTTCTCTATTTCACTACAAGACATAATGTGTTGTGTCAACTATGTATTGTTGTACCATTTTGATGAGATATAATAATTTTTCTTTATCTATTTCGATTGAAAATATAACGGCCGCATACTTTTGATTTTGCTTGCTTTCCATAGTGATATTTGCTTTACAGGCCAATATTGTTACGACAACAAGTTATTTATGCTCCCTAATATTACATATTTAGCTATATAACACAAATTTATTTGAGGGACACAACTAACTTATCATACGGTCATTAAATCTGCACCGCATCATATTGATAACTATTTAGATCACCTCTCCAAGCCTGCCTAATTTCATTTCATGTGAGCAATCAATAATGAAAAGTCAACCAATCCATAATAAAAGCACTCTTTGCCTTTGGAATCAAGATTAGGCAAAAAAAAATGGCCATCCTCCGACTGACACGATTGAAATAGACGACTAGGAAGGTATGAAGTGACTCAATTCTTAAAAAGATGAAGGAGGCCATTGGATGAGGTAACTCAGTTCCTCAACTTTTTGAATATGCACTAGAGTGCCCCTTTCCTAGGACTAGTTACATATAAGAAAATTGATTTTTCCTTTATGTGATTTCTAATGGTATTAGTTGTAGTTTCAGTTTGTTGATATCGGTAAGAAGAGGAACGAATGGACCAGGAAGCAAAAGAGCCCCTTAGTGCCCAGGATAAGGGAAGGCCCTACGTGCAGGAAATTACAACAACAACGGCTCTAAGAAATTATAATAGAATCTTTCTATTGGATTTCCCAATTCATTCGTGAATAAAATTTCAAGGGCGTGAAGCGAGTACTTCTAGCTTTTGCGGGTGTGAAGCGAGTATGAAGAACTCTTAGACTATGTACAATGACCCTCAAAGTCATATCCTACTTATTGCATTCTTTTCATGTTTAGAGTGTTCCTACAACGACCCTAAGTCACTTATGACTTACTGGGACTAACAGTTTGGTCACCTGGTTGTTCGTTTGATTTTTGTGCAACTTTCTATGTTTTGGGAGCCTTTGAAAATTGAACGGTTGACTTTAGTCAACAGTTCAAAAATACAACCTACGAATGCAATTATGACGGTTTCTTCTACTCTGGAACACTGAGTTTTGTCTAGAAGGACCTTCGGTGTAGATCCCAAGGCTTCTAGTTTCGTCTCAAACCCCTTTTTTGAATTTGGCTTAAAATGAAGCTTGGGTGTGGAACCCAATTTTCGTCGAGTCGATCTCGGTTGGAAGTTCCAACATCTCTATTGATTCGAAATGTCGAATTTAGTGGGGTAGAATGTCTAATTTGTGTACATTGGTTTCTAAATGAATCCTGAGCACACGATCGGGAATTTTCATATTGGAGAAAATCATATTATGTGCAGCAGTTGGTGCAGTCCACTCTTCCCTTTCATGTTCGTAGGCTAGTGGCCTCATTTGCGGTGACCAGTAGATCTAGTCTCCGCAATTGAGAAGCATTTGTTGCCTTCACTATTGAGGGTCCTAGGCCACATTTGCAAGGTCAGGTTGGTCGACCCTCCATGTTCGCAAGACTGTCTCTGCGTTCGCAAAGGTCTCTTTTGTGTGGTCGGTTAAATAAAGATCAGGAACGATCAACTTATAAATCTAAGGTTCAAAGTGTGATATCTCGAGTTCTAGACATCCATTTTGGATGATTCAAGTTGCCTCAAGGAAATTTATCTCTTGAAAATATGCATACTGAATCGTGAAGGAATCTTTAACTTCTAGTCATGAATTGGCTTCCGCGAACGTGGGACCCTATCCACGAACGTAGTGGCTAAGTTGACCGATCTTCCACGAAAGTGGTAGCTGGTCCGTGAATGTGAAGTTCAAGTCATCTAACCCTCTGTGAACGTGGTGTGCAAAAGCCTCAAGCTCTGTGAACGCGAAGGTCAAATGTCTAGACCTATGCTTGCCATGAATGATGCCATAGATGAGCCTTTAACGTTCGCTGACATATTTGAGTCTTTTCCCTTTTAATAATTATAATTTTGAGACCAATATTTATATTGCTATGTGTGTATATTTTTGCTTAGATGCTTAGATATTGCATGTGTAAGACGTCAATATTTTGTTAGCATATAGTGGGGTTAGTGTGGGTGCTAGTTATGGTGACTTGGGTTGGGTCATGACAAATCTATAGTATATATTCTACTTAATTTAATATTAAATTGAATAGTCTTTAGTAACTATTTAACGTGATTTGGAATATATTTATACTTTTTCCTAAATTGTTAAAGTCATTTTTTACTTTACTTGATTAGTAATATATTTATATTTTTTCCTAAATTGTTAAAGTCATTTTTACTTTAATTGATTTGGAATGTATCTATATTTTTTTCTAAATTGATTAAAAAAAATATTTATATTATAGTTCTTATTAATTAAGAAATACATACAAAGAAAAATCTTCAATCTTTTAAATTGATAGTTTTTTCTCCATATTCTTTTCCCATTGCCATAATATAATTAGAAAGAAATTAAATATGAGTGCTACTTTGTTGACCATTTTTCTTGGTTGAAGGTATTATAGTCCTATAAATATATGCATATTTTCTATGTGGAGTGAACATATAATGCTTACCATTACATAATATTTGTTCCAAGGGCCAACAACACACTTGATATCAGAGACCCTCGATAGTTGAGAAGTTTTGTTCACGGTTCACATCCAAAACTATTTTTGTGGTGAAAGAAGAATACAAGGGACATTATGAACATGTGTTGTATTCTCTTTTCTCCTTGGAAAAAACGTTTCAATGTGACCCCTGAACAAAAGATTCTCCTTCACCTTTTGAAGGTCTCTGATTCAGGTGTGCTGCTAGCACTACAACAAATTCGATTATTAGTGAATTAGCAATTGGTCTGTGACAAGGATTTTTAGGGTTTACATTAATATGTTTATGAGGCTTTTCCACCATAATCTACATTTTTTTGCAAATCTATTTTGGTTACCATCACATGGGTTTTGTTTCTCCAGCCTAACGTTTATTCAGGTTCTTATCTTCCTCTTAAAGAGTCAAGATTTTTTTTATTTTGTTATAGCTTATTGTAAAAAGAACACATTTTTCTTCTATAAAATGTAAATGGTGCCCTAATATTGCATATTTCTCATTTTACTTGGTTAGATTTTTGTTCGGCAGAAATTTCTCATAAATAACATCTATCCTGTTCAGAATTTTGGGCTCGAAAATTTGTAGGTAATGAAAGTTCCTCAACTGTTGCCCATAAAAAATAACCAACCAGTGACATTTTTGTCCCAATCATCAGGACAATATGCATCACACTTTTAAGGTAAATTTCAATTATCCAATTTACAATATTATTTTTCTTAGTTGCAATTTTGGTGACTTTTTCTATTGTATCTTTGTGATTGTGAATATAGACCCTTATATTCCGCTGTACTTCCATGCATATTCTATAGTGTGACATAATATTATATGTAAAATATATAATAATAGATTAGGACATTTTTCTAAATAATGTGACAAAATAGCTCAAAATAATTTTAAAATTACATAATTTTGACATTTATAAATAGTTGTTTTATTCGGTTTGAAATTCAAATTAAGTAAAAATAGGTAGGGCAAAAACTATGTGGCAAAACCCACAACTACCACCAATAACCGTCATATATATTTTTAAAACAAAACATATTGTTAATATAGTATCGGATTAGTAATTCACAATTATTAAAAAAAATTATTTTTCTTTTTTAAAACAAAGACAAATTTTACACATTCATATGTTATTAAAAGTCTTAACTAATTATCAATTAGTTAAATTATTCAGCTATAGATTTTAAACATCGTTATTTAAATATTGCATATTTTGTGACAAAATTATGTTGTCACTAAATCACCGATTTATTAGAGACAATAAAATGATTGTATATTGTTAGAGACAAAAACAAAGGTCACAATTAAATATAAAAATTTGTGGCTAAATATTATAACATTTAACTACGAATTTTAATTTGTCACTATTGCAACAAATTATTTTTTGTGACGAAATTTTTTCGTATCCAAAATTGTAACCAATTTTAAGACAAATAAAAGTTTGTCACAAATTAGATCTTGTATTAGCGACAAAATAATGTGTCACTGATATCTTAAAAGTCGTCACTAGTAGTACTTAGTAAATGACGTAAAATTATTTTTTGATGCGAAATTTTCATGGATAAAACTTCACTACAAAATTGTAAATTTCGTCACTAAAAATATGTTGCTCATGTATTTAAATACGAAATATTTTTTTTGGTCACAAAAGGTGAATATTTAGTGATAAATTTTGTGTTTGCCTAAAAATTTCGTAGCTAAATATCATATTTGTTGTAGTGTAATTTAGTTGATGGCTTATTTTTAATGTTGCAAGAAAAGCCCTCGACCAAGCTCTATCCGAAAATAAAGAGGATGACTCCAAGAGCGATGACTATGTGGATCTCTCAAATGCTCCATATGCACTTCCTCTATCTCTATTCCTTGTAGTTATATTTCGAAGAATTTTTGTGCCTTCGAGCCCCTCTAATCATTTTCTATTTCACACTCTAGGGATTTTTTGTGCCCTGAATCTCATCATTTTCATTGTGAGTGAATGTTGAACTTTCCGAATCATTTTTATGGTTATACTACTAAAAAACTGTTAAAAAATGATGGACGGAAAAGCGACGGACAACATCGCTCCAAAAGTGGTTTGACCCATCACATAGAGGCACAAATGGGACCAACAACAAAATATAATTGAAGTTAAGCACACCAGAAAATAAAGAAGTTATGATTCTTTCATCATTGCACATAATGCTAAACAAGTGTATTACGCTCCATATCCATTGTGTGAGACAAAGCTGGTTGGTGGGTTGTTATAAAGACTAAAACCATAGGAAAAATTGAAATTGACAATGATTTAGATGTGGCGTACCAAAATGAGGTTGCAATTGTTCAACAATAAGTTGATGTTGAATTGGAAACCACACTAGAACAGCCTCAACACATATTAGAAGAAGTATCTGATGATAAGATAATGATAAATGTGAGGAAGAAATAAATGAGGATGGGGAAAATGATTCTATCACACCCCGAGCCTACACCCTGGACGTAGCCGGCACTCGAGAACCATTGATGGCCAGTGGTGGAGCCAGAAATTTCATTAAGGGTGTTCCATTTTTTTTTAAAAGTGAGTTGAATGTTATTTATTTAACCTAATGATTCTACCATGAACGATCTAAACATTTGTCAGTATCAAATATAAACAATCGTGTTTTTGTTCTTCGTTTTGATGGATTTACTTTATATGATAAAAATATATGATTATTGTTTTTAAAGTGAAATATTGATAGAACAAATGCGTCTAGCTTTACGAAATATAAATCACACCAGTAGAATTTTTATTCTTAAAAAACAGAAGAAGATAAAAGGCATGTATTGATTTTAGCTTTGGGTTTAAAGTTGTTAACATATATAAACACAATTTTTTTAATGTAAAATGTTGCCTTTTTTGTTTTCACCATTCGAAGGCACATTATATCCTAGATAAAAATTAGAAATACATGATTTTTAATATTCAAAATTAAAATAATTTATTCATACATGTTACTCTATATTATTAAAATTTTAATATTAATAATTAAGAAACTTGAGGAACATGATAATGGTGTGTGAGGTTGTGTTCTATATCAAAATAAAATTAAAACGGTTGTGTGCTCCGTGTGATTCGAACCTGCGCACAAAGGGTGGAAATGAACAAGCTTTACCACTGTGCCACGAAAGAGTTTATGTTAAGGTTGTTAAACATTAATTATTTATCACTTAAATATAAAATTTGACCTCTCTATATCGATTTTCCGGCGAAAGGTGGTCAGCTGACCACCTTTCGATGGCTATAGCTCCGCCCCTGTTGATGGCCCTAAGGGAACCCTTGGCCTGGCTTACTTACTTAGGGGAAGACTTTACACAAGATAAATACTTTTAAAACAAGTAAACTGAACTGCTCAAAAT
>JAJOOH010014952.1:0-19032 GCA_029582605.1 Solanum gracilifrons | reverse complement strand
TATATATATATATATATATATATATATAACTCATGCTCACTGTTTAAAAACATAACTCATCCTCAACTTGAGATTATTACTCAAAGGATTCTCTTAAAAGAGATAATGCTCAAAAGTCTTCTGAAACTCGTTTAGAAATCAATTTTTCCTCTTGTTTTAAATGTAAAAGCATTTACACTTGGGCATACTTAGTTCCCTTATACTCATTTTGAAACATGAAAGACAACTCTCCTCATTCTCATACTCATTTATCAAGTCTTAATTCAAGCTCTAGAAGATTGTAAAAGACTTCTCAAAACAACTCAAAAATGATTTCTCAAACTTAACTCTTAACTTTACTTTAGTTTGAAATGTAAATTAAGAAATGTGTTTAAGATATGCATGATCTCTCAAAGATTAATGATGATTTTAAGTGTGGAAATCAAGGAGTGAACATAGGTACGTTTCGAGGGAACACACATGGAAAGAAGGACGCAGGGGTAAGAGACCTGGCGACCCTAGCACACTGAGTGGCATGGGGCGCCATACACAAAACTACTGACTAGTGATTGGGGCGCACTGAGTAGTGAGCCATTCTAGGCCCAAAACTAATGGGCAATTGTTCTGGCGCTATGGTGGCGCGTTGCCCCATGCCCCTGCCCAGATTTTTGATGAATTTTCCTCTTCTCTATCAGACCCTATCTCATCTAGAATCAAATGATTTCCTCCAATTCCTCTTAGATTCATAAACCAAACACCATTTCAATGAAACCCACACGAAAATCTATCAAAATTCACACTCATTCGCAAGACCCTCACCTCAAGAACTCAACAAGACTCCATTATTAAACAATAAAGAACAAAACCTCAAAAATTTCATCAAGAATCTCAATATCCACAGTCTCATGGATTAATTCATGAGGGAAACTCATGATTGTCGTTAGTGTAAACAAACCCAATACTATGAAAGCTTACATACCTGCAAGAACACTTGTTCTGGGAGAAACCTTCAAGTTCTTGAAAGAACACTTGAAACCCTTCTCCTTTTTCCTCTTGAACTTGCTCTCAATATCCTTAACGCTTTTGGCATGAATAAAATTGACATGGTCTGATTAGACCCCTTAACCTTGGTGGTTAAACTGTGTTAGGCTAGTAGGGAAAGGAAAATACCAAAATACCCCTCCTTAAAATGGATGAAAAATTCCTTAATTAGAGAGGTTTCACTCAAACGTGTATAACTCCTTTATCCGTACTCAAAATTTAGCAAACTCAGTAACGCTGGAAAGAGGAGTCAAAGACCTTCAATATGATACCTCATGGGCCACCTAACTCATTCTGTGCTAAAAGTTATAGTCATTTGAAGTTGAACCACAACTCAAAACTAATGTTTAACTTTTAGTTGACTTTTAGAAGTATGAGTGTTACAGAATGTCTACAATACTAGAATACTAGAAAGATATAATCAAGAGTATCTGATGTGTGCCAAGAGGAAAAGAAGCTACCTCACAGACTTTAAAGGTAGACCTCAGACGAAGATGCAACAGGGATGATAAAGACTATTTGGGTTGGTAACTAACACAGATGTAGATAGTAAGGTATTGAGTACCAAAAAACAAATATACTCAGCAAAAATCCCTAGCTGACCCACAAGTACCCTAACATATATCCCTGTATTGCAACCTGCATAAAAATCATACCAGCACATCCTAATAGTTACACAAGTAATGGAGTAACACAATACAAGTAATACACCATAATTCAAACATCAGAGTCTCGATAGTGTCATCACTACCTTTCATATTCAAATAACCACGAAAATAACAGGCTACTCATAAAGGTAAAAGAATGATAATGAGGTGTAATGTAGATGTCATATAGAGTGTTGCGTGTATGTCCTATTGATACACACCCACTGCCTAGCATCACGTGACCCATTGTAATGTCCAATTTCTTATAAAATTGTTTTTAATTATGAACTGACCATTTTTCCCTTCCTTTTGCATTTTCATATTTAGTTTGTGTTGTAAGAATGGTTGGTGTGGTCCCCGACGTGAACGGGAGTAATTTTGGTGATTTTTCCCCTCTAAGTTGAGAAATCTTGGTATGATTAACATTGATCAACATTTTAAGTTTCGAGTGTTGGATGGGAATTCCATCACGTCCAAAACGTTGAGTTTGAGATACTAGGGTGATTGGTAAGGTTTGAGAAGCCCTAGGTTGAGTTTTGGGGTTTTGGGTGTGAAGTTGAGTTTTAAGCCTTAAGAATTGTTCGAGAGGATATTTTAGTCATTTGACCTATTTTTTCAAATCTATTGATTCCGTTGATGATTAATGGTACCTTTCTATAGATGATGAAATGAATGTGATTAATGACTATTTCATGGGATTTTAGCAATTACACGCACAATTCTAGCAATGTAAAACAAGGAAACAAGAAAGGAACAAGAGATTTACTATTAAGAACATATTCTTAAAACCCAAATATGAATTGTGAGGCAACTTGCCTTCAAAATCTTTACTCAAAAGTATGAACACTGCAAGTTTTTTTCTAGTCTAAGCTAAGATAAAGTTCAATATTTGGTAGACTGATAGATAGATCCTCCAAAACGAATGTTTCTCCTTAACCCTATGTGAGAATTTGTATCCAAAGCCTGAGAAAATCTAACTCTGCCACTGTCCAGGTAGTCGGGCCTCATAAACAAGACAAGAAATTTGCAATATGAAAGTCACAAAAGTGACGATCCTATCGCTTAAGCGAACCTCACCTTTGAGGCCTGTTTGTAAAACCAATTCCCACACAATTGCAAAAGCGGTCTCTTGACCTGTGTTGATTGTTCGCTTAACTTAACACAACTTCGCATGTGCGACATCGAAGGCCAAATTTCTTTTGGTTTCAGCTTCTTTTCCACTCTTTTCTTTCATGTTCCTTAACAACAACAAATACCCAAAATCAACAAAATTCAATGGATAATTAGCCTCTTTATATACTTTAGTGCCCCAAAATCATAAGAAAAAAGTCTAAAATGAGTGAAAATTCACCATGCATCAGGAACCCCTTAATACACCATAAATTCAGGAAGGAGAATAAAGTGGCTGATGCTTCTGTGAAAGAAAGGTCTAAGATAAAGGAAACTAACTCCTATGTTTTTTGGATAGTTCCTCCTTTGTTTAAATCAATAGAATTAAAATCAGACAAGAAAGGAACCTCTTTTTTTTTTGCGGCAGAGAAGTCCATCATCATCATCATATGGTAATATCATATATTATATTAGCCCATCTTCCCCTTCGGAAAAAATTACTAGCAACAAATATTTCCACTCTAATGTATTGATGCATAACTAGTTGTTATAAATTATCTCCTTATTACCAAAAAAACCTTTGATTTGACTTGCCTAGTTTTTATATGGAAATGCGATGCAAAGAAACACAATTTGAATAAATGTCAATTGTATATCTAATTTCACTTCCACTTTTTTCTAGTATAAATAGCAGTTCGATATTGAGCTATTGGCATACCCATGTCCCATCTTTCTCTAATACTTTTGTGCAATCTTTTCTGTTTTGCGATTTGGGTTTTAGAAATATTTTTGGATCGTACAAAGATAATACTTGAATTCATACTTGAAGTACTTTGTTCTTTTCGTGATGTTTTGAAGTTCTTTAATTTTATTTCTCTCGTGTCGCTTAATGTTGTTCCTTTTGTTTACATACATCTTGTTCAATATGTTCAAATGGGTTCATTGAGACTCTTCTCTGGCTAAGGTTAGGAACAAAGTCAAGAATTTTAGTTTTTAAGCTTTTATTTACAATTCATTTTGCTTCTATGAATTCTAAATAAATTATTTGTAGATACAATTTTTTTTAATAAAAATAACGCTTTGAGATTTTCCGCAACCTATAACTACATTGGATTTTCTCCTAAGTGAGGCCTTTGATAAACGGCTCTAAGGCATGCAGAAAAATAAAGTGACTAACTTTGTAAGCCAAGATGAGGAATAAAGGTAGAGTAAGAATTTTAATGTAATTAGTTTAACTTTAGATTTCTCTGTATCTGCTTAATTTGAATTTGATACTTGTATCTTTATGTTTATACTCCAATTGTTTGTGTCCTATGTTGCCTAACCGTTAATTGGTTAGCGTTATCTAGAAAATTTTAAAGTTTTTGGGGTCTACTATGGGTAATTCCAGTTACGTTCAAAATAAATGTTTTTTTAAATGCTCAAATTTGTTCATTTGCAACAAATATCTCTTTTTTATTTGTTGGATTTTTAATAATTTTCAATTTAAGAGGAAAGATACCTGGATAAGGCACCAACCATGTTCTACGCTCAACTTTCATTAAATATTAGTAATTTTAATTCTCTTTTCCTATTTAATCAGATCTTGCATCGTTGATATTAAATAGCTTTTTTACTAGATTGGAAAAAATGAGCATTCTAGAGTGAATAATTGATGATGGCTTAGAACTTCCTACACAAAGTATTGAATTATTTTAAAATATTATTATTGTTGATCTTCAAAATTCATTAGCTAACCTTTGAATATTTCATAGTCTTCCTCATTTATCTTAATTATGAAGAGAAAGAATAATAATACCCAATTTATAATTTTCTTAGAAGAACTTTTGGAACATAAGCTAGCATAGAATAATTTTTACATATTGAAAAGAGTAGTTTTAAATTAATTAGCCAAATATAAATTTTTATATTCAAAATATACTTTTTACAAAATTACTTCTAACAAAAAAAATTCATTTGATCAAATATAGTATTATTTTGTTACTTTTTTGTTTCAACTAATTTGATAAATTTTTTCCTTTTTAACACTTTTTTGCATTTAATAAATGTTTAATTTTAATCATAATGAGATATTTTTAAACACACAATCTCTTTTAGACAAATTATCTCAAAGATTTATTTTCAATTAATCAAACTGCATCAACCCCTTTTCTTCTTCCCTTAGACAAAATTGTTCCACTGTTACACGAATATTTTATGTCGCAAGTATTTAATTATAAGGATCCATAAGTGTAATGAGGAGTGTTAAGTGCTTGTACTTTACCTCTTTATATGACACGAATTCCCCTCCCCCCTAAATTCAAAGGATTTCAATTCATCATGATATTTGTTTCTCTTTTGTGCTTAGATGTAATGTGCTTTATTGGGTTGATTTAAAAGATTCATTATGGCTTTGTCATGTTATGTGTAAATAATCATGTAATGTCTCTATGTTTCCATAAAATTATTCGCTATTACAATGGGTTTATATGAAGGGTTCTATGTTGTGCCTACTTATAAATGTCATCTGTGTTAGCGAAAACAGGTCCCTCAAAGAAGTTACGGAAGAAGAAACTTCATTAGAGGGTTGATACTAGATCTCAATCCATATTTAAATGCCTATGAGTTGATACTATCTGCTATTTTCCTGAAAATTATAGTCCATTTGTTTGTGAAGATACTAGAAGTAGTGTTCCACAAAATGACGTTGTGGTTAGTAATAGGTTGAAGGTCCACAAAATTCCATTAGTTTACACATGAAATAGATGTGATTGGTTTTTAAATGTTGGGCGTATGGTAACTGGATCTGAATTGCCTATTATTTCTAGTCACGGATTGTTAACTAAATATGAGAGAAACATTAAGGATGCTCTAAATGAGGAATCATGAGTATACTTAAAATACTGAAGTTTTAGCGCCTCTCTAACTTCTTTTTGTTTCTTAATATGCTCGTATTCATTTAACAAGACATGATCAGAAATAACATGCAATTCAGATCTATTTTCCATATAAATTGATGGAGTTTTGAGGACCTTCAATATATGATGAACCAAGACATCATTTTGTGGAACACTGCTTCGATTATTTTCATTAACAATTGGACTAGGATTTTCAAGAAAATTGCAGATAATATCAACTCTTTGGCGCTTAAATGTTAATAAAATCTAGTATTAACCATCCGATGAATTGAAATAATTTGAATTGGGGGTGGGAGAAGGGGGGGGGGGAATTAGTTCAATAGGAAGAGGTAAAGTAGACAAATTTAACACTCCACATTAAACTTATGGAACCTTATATTGAAAAACTTGAAACAAAGAAACAATTTTCTCCAAGTGAAGAAAGGTTGATGAAGTTGACGAATTGAAGAAAAAACATGTGAAATTAATTGTCTAAAATTACTTGTTTGGGTTTAAATATCTCATAATGATTAAAATAAAAATATTATTAAATATTAGAATGTATTAAAAAGGAAAAAATTATCTAATAAATTGATACGAAAAAATTAACAAAATAATACTCTGTGGGATCAATTGAATTTTTTTTTGTTACAAGTGATTTTGTAAAAATAATTTTTAGAAAATAACAATTTATATTTAGCTTATTAATTTGAAAAACATAATAGGAACTCTTACCTCAAGCTGGAATGGAACCGAAAGGAAAGAGGTGAGGATACTTGGCCTTCATGGCTGCTTCTGCTTCCCAAGTAGCTCCCTTTATGAACCGACTCCTCCAAAAAATCTTAACTGATGCGACTTCTGTGTTTCTCAATCTTCTAACCTGACGATCAATAATTTCAACTAGCACATCCTCATAAGTGAGACTATCCTTCACAACCACACTTTCTAAGGTTTACTATGGATGTTGGATCACCAACACACTTCTTCAACAATGAAATGTGAAAAATTAGATGTACTGCCGCTAGTTTTGCTGGGAACTCTAAGTCATATTCCACTTTACCAACTCTTTTCAAGATCTTGTAAGGGCCTACATACCTAGGATTGAACTTTCCTTTCTTGCCAAATCTCATCACCCCCTTCATAGATGACACTTTCAGGAAAACCCAATCATCAACCTGAAACTCTAATTCCCTTCTCCTTGCATCTGTATAAGACTTATGGCGACTTTGGGCTGTCTTAAGTCTATCTCTAATGAGTTGCACTTTCTCCATAGCATCATGAACTGAATCTGGCCCTATCAAGTCTGCTTCACTTACTTCAAACCAACCAACCAGAGATATATATCTACGCCCATACAATGCCTCATAAGGGGCCATCTGAATACTGGAATGGCAACTATTATTTTAGGTGATGTCTATACGAGGAAGGTGATCATCCCAACTACCCTAGAAGTTGATCACGCAAGCTCTCAACATGTCCTCTAAGGTTTGAATTGCACCCTCTGCCTGACCATCCGTTGTGCATGAAATGTTGTGCTAAGATTAACCTGAGTACCAAGACCTTTCAGAAATGACTTCAAGAAATGAGAGGTCAACTGAGGACCTCTACTTGAGATGATAGAAAAAGGTACCCCATGAAACCTGACTATCTCATTAATGTAAATCTTGGCGTAGTACTCCACCAAATTTGTAGTCTTAATAGCCAAAAAGCACGCAGACTTAGTGACTCTATCAACTATCACCCAAATGGAGTCATGTTGTCTGTGAGTACGAGGTAATCATGTAATGAATTCCATGTTGATCACTTCCCACTTCCAAGTAGGAATATTGATCTTTTGAGTCATACCTCCTGGTTACGGATGTTCTACTTTCATTTGCTGGCAATTTGTGCACTTATAAAGTAAATCTGCTATATTTCTCTTCATGCCATTCCACCAAAAGAGTTCCCGCAGATCACGGTACGTCTTAGTGGCACCTGGATGAATTGAATATCTTGAATTATAGGCTTCTGCAAGAATTTGCTGCCTCAACTCACCCACCTTAGGAACAAATAATCGACCTTGATAGCGAAACACTCCATCTACCCCTTGGGAGAAAACCTCAACTCCCTGCTGATGGACTGCGCCCTTTAGTTGAAGCAATATCAGATCATTGTCTTCCTTTTCCTTAACTTCCAATACCAATGAATATTATGACCCATTCAGAACTGGTACACCACCATCTGATATGCTCATAAGGCGAACTCCCAAGCAAGCAAGCATGTGAACCTCCTTTGCTAGTTCTTTTCTTTCTTCCTTAACATGTGCTACACTACCCATAGATAGTCTACTAAGAGCATCTGCTACTACATTAGCCTTACCCAGATGGTAATGCACACTCATATCATAATCCCTGAGGAACTCAATTAATCTCCTCTGGCGAAGATTCAATACTTTATGAGTGAACACATACTAAAGGCTCTTATGGTCTATGAACATATCTACATGAAAACCATACAAGTAGTGTCTCCAAATCTTAAGTGCAAACACCACTGCTGCAAGCTCGAGGTCATGAGTTTGATAATTCTTCTCATTCACCTTAAGTTGTCTGGAAGCATAAGCTATAACCTTACCTCGCTGCATCATCACACAACCTAAGCCAACTCTGGATGCATAACAATATATCACATAATCGTATGAACCCTATGGTAGAGTCAAAATAGGATTTGTAGTCAACCTAGTTTTTAATTCTCCGAAGCTTTTCTCATAGTCATCTGGCCACTGAAACTTAACCTTATTTTGAGTTTACTTAGTCAATGGAGAGACTTTGGATGAAAATCCTTCCACGTACCTTCTGTAATATTCTGCTAGACCCAAGAAACTTCTAATATCTGTAAGAGAGGTAGGTCTAGGCCATTGTTTCACTGCTTCTATTTTCTGAGAATTTACTCGAATCCTTTTGGTAGACACAATATGCCCAAGGAAAGCAATTGATTGCAACCAAAACTCTCATTTGCTAAACTTAGCGAATAACTGGCGATCTTTGAGAGTTTGCAGGATAACCCTCAAATGATTCGCATGTTCTTCCTCATTCCTAGAGTAAATGGGGATATCATCAATAAAGACGATAACGAACAAGTCCAAATTCTGCTTGAACACTATGTTCATCAAATCCATGAAAGATGCAAGAGCATTGTTTAATCTAAATGATATAACTACTAATTCATAATGACCATACCGAGTTATGAAGGCTATTTTCGGGATGTCACTGTCTCTGACTCTGAGCTGATGATAATCGAATCTGAGGTCTATCTTTGAGAAATGACTAGCACCCTGAAGTTGGTCAAACAAGTCATCAATCATGGGGATATGGTACTTAATATTAATTGTGACCTTGTTCAACTGTCTATAATCAATGCACATCCTGAGAGAACCATATTTCTTCTTCACGAACAACATAGGTGCACCCTATGGGGAAATACTGTCTGATGAAGTCCTTATCTAGAAGGTTTTTCAACTGCTCTTTCAATTCCTTAAGCTCAGTTGGAGCCATTCTGTAAGGAGTAATAAAAATAGGTTGGGTATCTGGAAGGAGATCAATTCCAAAGTCAATTTCCCTTTCAGGAGGAACTCCGGGAAGATCTTCTAGAAACACTTATGGGAACTCATTGACTACTGGAGCTTACTCAAGAGTTGGGGTTTTGTAGCTGGAATCCTTAACCCGAACTAGATGATAGAGACAACCCTTAGAGATCATTTTTCTGGCCTTAAGGTAAGAAATGAATCGACCCATAGGCGCTAAGCTACTAACCTTCCATTCTAAGATTGGTTTGTATGGAAACTGAAAACAAACAATCCTAGTCTTACAATCGACTGAGGCGTAACAATAATGTAACTAATCCATGCCTAGAATGACATCGAAACCTACCATTTTTAACTCCACAAGATCTGCTGAGGTGACATTCTGGGAGACTGTGACAAGGTAATTTTTGTATACCCGTCTAGCTATAACTAGGTCACTGACTGGAGTAGATACTGAGAAGGGTTCTGAGAGAGTGTCTGGACTAACTTTGAAGTTGACTGCTATATAGGGAGTTACAGAATACAAAGTAGCCCCTGTTGTCTTTCTACTGAGTTTACCATATGAAAGCCACATCCTTAAGTTGGTAGGATGACAACTCAACCCTACCATTACCGGTCACTTGCATTACTCCAAAGATTTTCTTAACCTTATCAATGAAGTTCTATGGATCCTCACCAATTTCTGAACCTAAAAACTCAGGCGGATTCATCCTAACAAAATCTCGGACTCTAGCTACCGCTGATCCACCATTTGGATTAGTAGGAACTAGAATCCGCTGATTGTTCTGGTTGGTCATACTCTGAGCCAAAACCTGAATCGCATTATGAAACATTGTGTTCGAAACCTCAGGGTATGGGACTAGAGGAACTTTATTAATATTGCATGCTTTAGCATTCCTTGCGTATGCTCTACGAGAAGGCATGATTTGAAAGCGCATAACGTCGAGTTAGAATGAGAATTTAGATCATAACTTACACACGATAAAAGTAACAAGAAAGTTGAGTTCTCCTAAAACACTTTGTAGCCTCCCTCTCATTAGATATGGTGCACTTCACACCCATGAAAAACATTGTACTTAGTGTGACTTTTCAGACATCCTAGGACTCTTAAACCTAGTGCTCTGATACCATATTTGTCACGCCCTGAAGCTACCCCCAGGACACGGACACGGGACCTAGGATCACAAGTGACCCCAAGCTAACCCTGCTGGCATATCATAAGCATACTTAAATAAATTGAAGTAAAGAAATATGGTGCGTAAGCTAAATCATGAGATAATCTGAAATGATGGGGATTACCCATACAGTAAATCTGAATATATAACCCCAAGAGTTTAACAACAAAATAAAAGTCAAACTCAAATACTAAAGAAGAAACTACCTATGTGTTAAGTAAGCCTCTACTGACGAGAAATATTGGGATGTGCCCCAGCTAGATCTAGCAAATACTGAAACTAAAGACTAAAAGCAAAGAAAGATAACCATGTCACTCGTCCTCGAAAATGAGGAATCACCACTGATGTTGCTGAACTAAAGATTGGGAACCGCTCTATACGTGATCTGGAAGCTGAGAACCTTAACCTACATCAGGAGAAGATGTAACACAGAGTATTCGTCAATTTTGAAAGGTATTGAGCATGTAAGATAGAGTAAAGCTGAACAATAACATAACTGAACTAAAGCATAATGTCTGACTAATGATAAAAGAGAAACATGATACTAAACTAAAAACACTGAATCATGAACTACTGATTACAATGACCAAGTTTTTAACATACTGAGACGGAAATTAGACTGTAACTGATAGCATGGTCAATGCAATAGAATCTGACTAAACTGTGGGAGCTACTAATAACCGGCATAAAACCACATGAGCTAAATGTGGAATCTGATGTATACGCCTCATAGAGAGGACCCAATATACCCTACTAGAGGTATAGAGGCATGACTTGCGTGATCACTAAAATGATGCCAACAAAGGGGACTTACAACATACGTGGAACGTAGTTCTGGGACTTGCGGGTGAATGACCCTAGTCCACTCGGTATTAAGCTTCTCCTAATTGATTATGTAATTAACAATTTATGACTGAATTTCTATAATACTAGATAACTCGATTACTGACATGAAAACTCTGAGAATGCAACAATTATATCTGATAATGTGACATTCGTAAACTGAAGCATGTATAATTGAAAGAACTGACCTAGCATGAGTAATTTATGATATAAAAGAATTACATAACTAGGGTTCTGAATTTATGAAGGAATTTATACCAAACCATGCTAAAATCAAGAAAATATGATTAGGAACATTAAAGTACTAATTCATAATAATCTACTGAAATTCTAGAAACCCTAGGTCTATATAATCTGAAGGGAATCAGGAATCTGGATGAATTCTAGGAACTTAATGGGTGAAAGGAGCCCACTAGTGAAATCCCACATACCTGGTGACGAAATTCATGGAGAAATCTTTCGATTTCAGGACTGGAACTAATGAAAATTTGTTGCGTTCTTGAACTAGGGATGCTCGAGTTTCTCCTCTATTTTACTCTGGGTTTGATGAATTTTTGGTTAATAACTGATTAGGGTAGGTTCTAATTACTTTGCTATGCTAAAATTGACCAAAACAACGTAGTTTAGTGGTTAAATGATGTAGTTTAGGTGTCCAACGCATAGGGGAAAAGACCAAATGGCCTCTGACTTAAAATCTGTTGAAGCCACCTACAGATGGATCGACGGTCCATGGACTGATCCACGATCCATCTTGTCGGTCCGTCGATTGACTTCTTAGACTAGGTTATGAGGAGTCCTGAGGGTCTTGACCTACGGACGGATCGACAGTCTATCGATAGATCCACGATCCATCCTTTCCGACCATCGATCGACTTCAGAGACCAAGTTATGAGGGGTCCTTAGGGTCTTGACCTACGGACGGATCGACGATCCGTGGACTGATCCACGATCTATCCTGTCCGAATGTGGGTGATGCCTTCGAATAGTTTTTGTTTGAGTTTCTGGGGAGGGTTGAAGGTCGCCATCCATGGACCAACAGAATGGGTCGTGGGTCACCCTACCATCCGTGGGTTACACCTGCAACTTCTGCAAATCTGTTGGTTTGGTCTATTTTCGGATACGGGGTGTTACAAAAATCTAAGGGGCTCCATGGATGGAAGAATCCATGGATTAATAATGTATCATACCTAGATTATAAAGCCCTCACAAAGCTAGCAACAATGGAGGAATTTTCCCTAACTTGAACCCGTCTTCTTCTTCTACTTCTTGTTCTTTCTAGACAAATAATTTCTTGGAGGGAATTAGTTCTCTTTAGTGAATTGAAATAATTATTTTGATCAATGTATTTAGGGGTATATTAGCTTTTTATTGGTGGCCTAATTACTAATAAAATGACCCCACTTAATAATTAATTAATTCTATAACCTTCCCGTAACCCCTCACTTAAACAATTTATGGGACTACACTGTCCAACCCACGAGAGCCCGACCCATGGGCCGTGCATGGACCCATGGTTCGCGCTGGTCCTTCGTGGGTGGTGGTCTTCAACCCCACTTTTGGGGACTTTTCCCACGACCCCATCCACTAGGAGTGGACCCCCCTACGGGGCATGGGTCCCCAATCGTGGGTGGTCTGATTTTTGGCAGCTTTTAGGTGGTTTCTAGGGTCCTCCTCAAGGACCGTTGGTTGGTCTTTGTGGAGTCGTACCTTGACGTTTAACCCCTAAACCCTTCATTATTATTGCGGGAGGTCATTTCTACGACTCTAACCCTCATGACAAAGTCTAGAACCCTCACTTAAGGCTATAGTTTACTATACTAGTTCCCGGGTGTTACAATATCTTCCCCTTGGGAACATTCGTCCTTGAATGACACTCTAGGCATTTCTTAAGGTCACAACTCTAGACTATCAACCCATCAAGCATCCAACACATCTAAATGCACACAACCAAGGAGGAAACTTCAACTCCAAGCTAAACATATTCAATTGAACACAAGGGAGTAGGAACTACATCTAACAACCCAAAATGCATGAAATTCTATATCTACTCATATTCAAGGAGGAACTGCCATCTTCTAGCTAAAACACGCTCAACATACACTCATGGAGCTCATATGCAATTTATTCTCAAAAAACATTCATTCAAGGAGTAATCTTTCAACTCCAGACTAAGGCATGTTCATTAATTCATATCATGAAGTTCTATAAGCAACTCTATTCAATGCAAAACAACATGAGGTAAAACAATGCACATAAGTCATTTCTATCGAGACCTAAACTATTTCATGGACATGCACATACAGAAGTCATGGCCATATACACACAATGGCCTTGCTATCTAGGCACCCCATCTACCCCTTAGGAGTAAGCCTATACAAACTCTTCTAAACATCATCTATAACATAAAATCAACATGAAGCTCATTCATACAAAAGAAAACATCAAACTCTATCATATCAAATCTATCAAGTCATAAAACAGAAGCAACAACGGAATCTAGATAAAGCTTGAAACATATACCGGTAGCAACATAAGAAGGTCACTCTTGTTCACCTGTATATTGGAGATCTTAATATATATTCTTCTTTGGAGCACTCCCTCCCAAACCAATTGGACCGGAGGAAGGGTAGGGTTGGGACCTACGACGAGTATCTTCTTCATTTCTAGCAACTTTAGGGAAATGCCTTATCTTGTGGCCCAACTCACCACACCCAAAACAAACATTAGAACCCGCTAGGCATTCACCCTCATGTCTTCTATCACACTTGCTACACCCCGGCAATTGAAAACTACTACTATCTCCTTGTGGCTTAGGTTAGGCACCCCTTTTTGGTTGAACTTAGGAGTGGTTGAGGAGCTTTGCGCAGGGAAATTTTGTCTAAACCTAGGGCAACCTTGTTCATCGAACTCATCTTGAAAGGACTCATTATCATCCATCCTAGGCCTCTTTTTCTTCTTAAGTTTTAGTTTCTCAATTTGTTGGGCATGCACCATAAGACGTGAGATATCCATATCACCAACGAGCATTGCTGTACAACATTCTTTTTCTATTAAGTAAGACTCTCCCATTATGAACTTATTCATCTTAGCCTTTGAATTCTCTACTAAAGTTGGAGCATACTTGGAGAGTTGAGTAAATTTTAGAGAATACTCTTGAACACTCATACCTCCTTGACGAAGATTAATGAACTCTTGCATTTTAGCATCCCTCAATTCTACGGGAAAGAACCGTCAATGAATGCAATCCTAAACACTTCCCACTCTATGGGACCTGCTCCTACCGATCTATTCTCTTTCCATTGACAACACTATATTTCTTCTACCCCTCTCAATTAATAAGCGGCTAACTCTGCTTTCTCCACGAAAGTCACCCCCATGATATCAAGCACCTCATAAACCTCATCAATAAACTCCTTAGGGTCCTCTTCCACTTTGGTACCATAAAAATCCGGGGGTTTCATCTTAATAAACTCCCTCACTCTTGAAGCCACAAAATTCACATTAGGATTCAACAGAGCAACCACTTCCTTGTTGACTTGCGCCGTCATAGTTTGAGACAACATTTGGAAAGCCGACCTACACTCCGCATGAGTAACATTCTCAACTAGACGATGAATTGGAGCTTGAGGAGGAGCTTGGGGTGGATCTCGGGGAGTAACTTTTTGATCCACATTTCCTTCCTCATCTCTATAGGCATTTTCCATTGTGTTATCCATACCCTAAAAATCAATGGGCACGGATTAGAAGAAGGACCTAATACAGAGAAACTCTATGGCATGACTTAGAGAATGAAGAAGTGAGCTGTCCTAAACATCCAATAGATGTGGTGCGCTTCACATTTATGAACAATACTCTACTAGATGTGGTTTGAGACATCCTAGAACCATTCTAAACCTTGTGCTCTGTTAACCAAGTTTGTCACGACCCAGGGGTACACCCAAGATATAACATGACGTACTTGACCCCGAAGGGATCTCATACAAGCCACTTAGCATATCATAACATAAGATGATACAAAAGTGCAGAAATTTTAAAACTCTATCCGTACAATCAAACTCTTTATAAAAATGAAGTGGAAGTCTATAACACTTTGTCTCAAACCATCCATAACCATTTGAAGAAACTTTGGGACGCAACCCATAGAAAATTCTACAACATAAAATAAAGACATAAAAGGAAATGGTGGCTTTATCCTTGATGCTATGAGGACTCACCGAGTCTTCAACTCCTTGGACTTCTGGAAGCCTATCTTAAGGAATGGAACTCAAAATCACCGAACCCTACATTTGATGAGAATGTAGGCAAAAGTATGCATTAGTACAAAAGTACTAAATATTATAGCTAGCATAACATCATAAGAGCATAACATAAGAGTTAGCCAATCACAAGATATATGTCATAAACATAAGAGACAACAACATAGTTATATGCATAATCTCCACATAAGCATAATATAAGCATTAGTCAATCATAAGGCATAATCCATAATATAAGACATAAATCATGTTCATAAGAATAGAAATACCTAAATATTCATATCATAAGAGATATACTTCTCAAGTAACCTCAAAGCATACTTGTGCAATACATGAATGATACTTCATAATCCCATCCACACTAAGTACCACTTTTAGGTCCTCATAATCATACTTACCCTTTTAGGATCTCGTTCTTAGCATAATTCTCATAGACAACGAAATCTCTCCCCTTTTGTCAATCATAACATAACAAGGAAGAGAACTATAGCACAATCCTATCTAAATATACATTAGATAAGAGAACACTTCATGAGTTACCTCAACACAAGCTTGTGCAATGCATGAATAAGACCCCATCATCCTACCCATGCTATGCTAAACACTTTAGGTTTTTCATTCATGTTTATGATCTCTTATTCTAATAGTTAACTTATTTCTCATATACAAGGGGAATCACATATAGTCATGCATGTATTGCACATATTTCATAATGCAAGGGGAATCACCTCAAGGCATACATGTCATGAAAGGCCTTTCATGATACAATCCATATTAGATATTATCATGTTTCATAGCTCGTATGACTCTTACTTACTCTTAAGACATGGGAACTCACCTCTCTATATCTATCATAAGGTCCAAATGGGTATTCACTTCTCTAAATAGATATATACTCATAGTTATTCGCCTCCATAGCTATTTTAGGGAAACATAGGTATTCGTCTCCATGTTCCACCATCATATGATATAGGTATTCGCCTCCACATCATTACATAAGGATCATAAGTATTCCCCTTTTCACCTCTTGCCTTACTATAAAAGTTATTTATTAAGAGTAGTCACCACACACTTCTCATATAATGTCATGGGTAATATCTTCATGACTATGTATTTATGGATAAGGGGAGTCACCTCACATCCCTCTCATACAAAGGTATTTAGGGGAATCACCACAAGCCTCATCACATTTCATAATCCTTGGACTTTGATTCATTTTAGGTGAGTAAACCTTTCAACCTAGAATCATTCTATGTGAGAGAACCTTTCATAACATACATGCACAATATCATATCTAGAATTCTACATTAGACATGGATATCATCATGACTCAAGTGATTCTATCACTTCATACATTCAAATATTCATAAGGTAGATTAGGTGAGTAAAGTCTTACCATAATCATTCTATCTAATAGTCTACTATTATAATATAAGCTTCACTCTTGGAGCCTTAACATACATAATTCATCATAGTGGCTTTACACTCAAAACCCTAGTGATCAACATTCATGACTACAAACCTTACTCTCAAAGCTTTACTTCTTACAATCATCATACATACCTAGATTTCAAGGCATTCTAATCACAATATTTATTATCAAGTGATTCTAGACATAAATCATCATAAAGGTTCAACTTCAAGCTTTACTGGTCATGATCCAACATATGTACTAATATTTAGTTCAATTCATGTCTACATGTTTCTATTTTGAACAATTACTACTCATAACGTCAATTTTAGAAGATCATCTCTAACTCTTCAATTTCCCTCTTTAAGGCACAAACCCACATTAGTTCAATATCATCAATTGACAAGGGTTAGCCATGGAAAACACATTATATCATCATGACAACATAATTCAATACTAAATTAATCATAACCAAGTACTATCCACTAAATTGGAATCATACTCAACACTACTCACAATATAAGAAGAAACCCTATCTAGAATTGGGGTTTATCTTCACAATTGGGGGAAATATAGGAGGCTCCATGGATGAATAAGAAATCATACCTAGATTATAAAGCCCTCACAAAGCTTGCAACAATGGAGGAATTTTCCCTAACTTGAACCCGTCTTCTTCTTCTACATTTTGTTCTTTCTAGACAAAGAATTTCTTGGAGGGGATTCTGTCTCTTTAGTGAATTGAATTAATGATTTAGATCAGTGTATTTAGGGGTCTATTAGATTTATATAGGTGGCCCAATTACTAATAAAATGACCCCACTTAATAATTAATTAATTCTAGAATTTTCCCTTAACCCCTAACTTAAACAATATAAGGGACTACACTGCCTAACCCAAGAGACCCCATCCCACGGTCCATGCATGGACCCAAGGTTCGTGCTAGACCTCCGTGGGTGGTGTTATGCAACCCCACTTTTGGGGTCTTGATCCACTACCCCATCCACGAGGCATGGGTCCCTAATCGTGGGTGGTCTTATTTTTGGTAGCTTTTATGTAGCTTCAAGGGTCATCCTCAAGGACCCTTGGTTGGTCCTTGGGGAGTCATATATTGATGTTTAACCATTAAACCCTTCATTCTAAGTATGGGAGGTCCTTGATATGTCTCTAACCTGACGTCAAACTCTAGAACCCTCACATAAGGCTCTCGTTTAGCTTACTAGTTGGTGGGTGTTATAGGAACCCACTCCTGAAATGCCACATACCTGGTGATGAAATCTACGGAGAAATGATTCGATTGCAGGGTTGGAACTGAATAAAACTTGTGGCATTCTTGGAGGCTTTTGGTTGACTGCTTCTTCACTTTTCATTCTAGTTTTGATGAATTTTGGTGAATGAATCTTTTAGTTTAGGTTCTGATTAAGTTACTAGTCTTCAACTGATCAAAACTACATAGTTTACCGGTTAAACAACGTAGTTTAGGTGTCCAATGCATAGGGTAAAAGACAAAAATGACCCTAGTTTAAAGTTATCAGGGCCAACGACGGGCCTTACCGACGGACAGTGGATGAACCTACCGTCCGTCAAGTCATCTCGTCGTTTGGCATCTGGGACCAGAACTTGAGGACTACGTTCCACGGACCTGGACCACAGACAGTGGTCCCACCTACGGTCTGGCCGTGGGCCGTGCCTTTCTGGAAATTCTAGGAGCATGTTAAGGGGGCCAAAAATGGACCACCCCTACGGTCCGTGGGCCCACCCACTATTCTCTAAATTAATACACTTGAGAATCCAAGATATTATATTTCTCTTTTTTGAGTGAAACCTCGATATCTATTCTCATGAATTTTTTAAGCATTACTAGTATTTTAAGGTAAATCACCATTTACGAAAATAAATATTTACCACTAATATTCACTTAGAATAATTTATACATGATGAATTGAGGATGTTATAATGACGCAAATAAATAGATCATTTTAGTGAATCCTATTTATTAATCATAATTCTCAATTCATGTATTACATAATATATTATCACATATATAAAGTCTAAAGAATTGACAACTATTTCAAATAAATAAACACTTAACTGGTAACTATTTAGTAACCAAAAAATTCTTAATTTATACAAATATG